>JAOVYU010000026.1:16598357-16612021 GCA_025674565.1 Synodontis membranacea
AAGGTTCACATACTTTTGCCACTGACAGATATGTAATATTGGATCATTTTCGCCAATTAATAAATGACCAAGTGAATTATTTTTGTCTCATTTATTTAACTGGGTTCTCTGTATCTACTTTGAGGACTTTCAGATGACGTTTCAGGCCATATTTAAGCAGAAATGTAGATAATTCTAAAGAGTTCACAAACTTTCAAACACCACTGTATATCCACATTTTTGTAAAAATGGTAAATTGGTGTTGACGGACCCTTAATCCATACATTATTATATTACGATGATATTTTTTTACATTTGGGTCTTAGATCAAAAGATTAATATGGGACAACATATAAGAATTTCTTGATATTTACATCCAGATGTATGGCATCTTTAGTGCAGATCACCCAATTTCTAGGATAGCAAAGGTACTGGAACAGATTAAAGAAACTTAAAATATATAACACTTAATATGACATCACCAAACTGTTGTATTCTTCTTTTGATGAAATTTTTCCAGGCTTGTACAACAGCTGCTTTTAGTTGTTTTTTGTTTGGTTTTTTTGGTTTGTTTTTTCTTGGGGTGGAGGTTCCGTTCAGTCTGCCCTCCAGCAGGTGAAATGCACTGGTAGTGTACTTTGGGTCTTTGTTGTACAGCATGATGAAGTTCCTCCCAGTTAGATTTGATGCTTTTCTCTGTAAAATTGGCTGATGGAGACAGAATGTTTCTGTAGGCATCTAAATTAATTTTGCTGCTACTTTCATGAGTTATATCATCAATGAAGATGTTTCAGCCTTTTCCATAAGCAGCCATGCAACCAAAAACCATGACAATACCTCCAATGTGCTTAATTTAAGCTCATGTTTTTGCTCATGACCAGATCCTTTCTTTCTCCACACTTTGTCTTTATATTTCTTTGCAAATTTCGGAGTGGTTTGCATCTTGTGATATGGCCACTGTACTTCTGCTCCGAAAGTCTTCTTCAAAGCCTCACACCTTTATGACAGCTTCACACCAGCCCTGGGGAGGTTGTTAGTGATGTTTTGAGGTTTTCTTCAGATTCTCTTGTTGTTTCTGTCATCAACTGCTGTTGTTTTTCTAGGCCAACCTGGTTGTTAGTACACCAGAGGTTTCTTTCTTTTTCAGGACATGCCTCCATAAATATAATGAATTCCAGATTGACGGACTGGCTATGCCTGGTGCTTATACAATGCCATTGATAGGTTTTATGTCTTTTATCAGCTATAAAATGGCTAGATTTTGTCCTATAGACAGCTCTCTGGTCCTCATGTTGGTCTATCCTTTTCAACCACAAATGCAGTATTCACAGGCAAAACCCAGGGCTCAAACCAAGAGTGCACATTCAATTAATTGTTTAATTGTTTAAACAGTCACAGGGCATGCCTGGGTAACCAGAAACACCTGACAGTGACATGTTACAATGTTTTTTTTCCACTTGAAAAATGGGTGGGTTCAAACAAAAGGTGACTTTTTAAGTTGTTTAACACAGCAAGATTAAGGTTCCAGGTAAAACCCTATAACTGGGTATTTGCTTGTGCCTTAAATAATTAAAGACAAGCTATCAATGTAAATTTATTTCATTTAACCAGAGGTTTTGGCACATGGTCAATTTACAGTAACACTTAGATTATAGTTCTTTATTGCTTTTGTTGCATGATTTAGTGCACTGTTGCACAAATCCTAATGTAGCACAAAACAGTTTCAGACTTTTTTTTTTTTTTTCACTATAGCAAGCTCCACCCCAATAGTTCCTGGTCTACAAAGAATCAGGAACGGAAATTTGCATTACTTCCTCAAGCAGAAGCACACTTTTACTTCTGAAATGGTTCCTTCAGTGGAACTGTGGTTTACATAGCTCACTGCTGTGGCAGGAAATAGACCCCCCCCATACACACACACACACACACACACACACACACACACATGCTGCATGTGCTTTTAATAAGCAAATAAAGGGAAGTTAATTCACAGCGTTTAAATACTAATCATTGATCCTGTTACTATGAACAATCAATTTTCTATGAACAATCTTGATTAACTTGTGTTTCAGTTGTCATGTTCTTTCACACATGAACTGAAAAATAAGATGAGAAGATGAGAAGTCAGTTGTTTCACAACACTGACTCTCAGTTGTACCTGTCTTGAGAGCAATAATGTTCATCTCTCAGGATCATGTTACTGGTTAAAACTGCTGTTTGGTAAGTAATAGTTCAGCTCCATCACTCGGAACTACGAGTTTTTAATGCAACTCAAATTCATCCTGAATTTGTACTAATGCATAACATTTTTAAAAATACTGAAGTATCTTAACAATATTAAACACACACACACCTGTTCATCCCAGTATTCATTATATTTATGGAGGCATGAACACAGGTTCAGTTCCAACGCATAGTGTTAATTGTTCTCTCAGAGACTAATACAAACACAAAGTGACTGCCATTGTAAGGCCACAGGGCACGAACAAGACATTAATAATTTACATAAAAACGTCTTGTTGAAAGCGTGTTCCTGCCTGTAGTGTGCTTTACATGTCATATTATTATAATGCAGATTTTATCACCCGTCATCAGAAATTACTTTATAGTCTATACACAGTGTTTGCTGTTAAAGCATTTAGTTTTTTTCCATTTCTGTCTAATATATAACCAGTTGAGGTGTAGTTAAGCTGCGTAGTATTACTTCTCTTGGTAAAAACAAATCCTTTTATAATAAAGCTTCAAGGTTATTATAATAAATGCACAACAGAATACAGTAAGAATTCTGCACAATAAGCATCAGATTACAATATTGCTATAATACATACAGCGGGTAAAATAAGTATTGAAAACATAACCCTTTTTCTCAGTAAATATATTTCTAAAGGCGCTACTGACATGAAATTTTCAACAGATACATACAACCCACACATGCATAGAAATCAAACCTTAGATGTCCAAAAATTAAGTTATGTGTAATAAAATGGAATGACACAGGGAAAAAAGTATTAAACACACTTAAATTTATTTAATACTTCCTTTGTTGGCTTCAAGACGCCTCCTGTATGGAGAAACTAGCTGCATCCATTGCTCAGGTGTGATTTTGACCCTTTCTTCCACACAGTCTTCAAATCTTGAAGGTTCCATGGGCCTCTTCTATAAACTCTAATCTTTAGTTCTTTCAATAGATTTTCTATTGGATTCAAGTCAGGTGATTGGCTGGGCCATTCTAGCAGCTTTATGTTCTTTCTCTGAAACCAAGTGAGTTTCAGAGTTTCCTTGGCTGTGTGTTTGGGATCATTGTCTTGCTGAAATGTCCTCCCTCGTTTCATGTTCATCATCCTGGTAGATGGCAGCAGATTTTTATGAGGAATGTCTTGGCACATTTTTCCATTCATCTTTATTTCAATTACATGAAGTGTGCCAGTGCCATATGCTGAAAAACAGCCCCACACCATGATGTTCCCACATCCAAACTTCACTGATGGTCTGACCAGACTATGTTCTCCCAGTATTTCACAGGCTTGTCTAAATGTTGTGCAGCAAACTTTAAACAAGCTTCAACATGTTTTTTCTTCAACAATGGGGTCTTGCGTATTGAGCGTGCATACAGGCCATGGCCGTTGAGTGCGTTACTTGTTGTTTTCTTTGAAACAATTGTACCTGCTAATTCCAGGTCTTTCTGAAGCTCTCCACAAATGGTCCTTGGCTCTTGGACAATTCTTCTGATAATTCTTTTGAGTCCGAGAAGCACCTGGCCATGGCTGGTTTATGGTGAAATGATGATATTTCCACTTCCAGATTATGGCCCCAACAGTGCTCACTGGAACATTCAGAAGTTTAGAAATCCTTTTGTAACCAATGCCATCAGTATGTTTTGCAGCAATAAGGTTAAGTAATGTTTACTTAATACTATTATGAATGTACGCATACTATTATTATTATTATAGAAAGTTAATAGTTATTACTTATTTCTTACTGCTGTTCCTACTTATGAACTTTTATAATACGTTTTAGTCAACATTCAGGTGACAACATTCAGGCATACAGCTTCCCATTTAACTTATAGGTATTTATTCGCTGACTATAGCTCTGATCTGTTGCACTGTACAAAGCATTGACACCAGCAATAAGCAGATATGATTTGGGTGGTGGTTTATTTTTATTGACACTGATATGGATATATGATATGGAAGGTTGTTTTTTTTTTTATTAAGTGTTGTAAAAACAGGTGATGTAGAAACTGGACAATCGTTAGAGTTAACTAAACTTTCATTCTAAGCCACTGGGCTCTTTTTTTCCTCCTTTACTGTCCTCCTCATTGTTGTTCATAGTTCCCATTCTTGGCAAATTTCCGACAGCTTCAGACATGAAATCATTTCCTATGATCTTAAAAATATTTTTAACTGATTACGTTTTTTTTTTTTTTTTTTTTACATAATTTTATATGTATTTTATATGATTGTTTTTTATGCTTCAGTTCAATTTTATTCATATAGTGCTTTTAATAATGGACATTGTCACAAAACAATTTAAGAGACATTCAAATTTGATTTGATTTAGATCCCTGTTGAGCAAGCCAGGGAAGACAGTGGCAAGGAAATGCTCCCTGAGCCAAAAAAAAAAAAAAAAGAATAATAATTATAAAAATACCTGAAGAGGAACCAGACTCAAAAGGGAACCCATCCTCCTATGACTGACACCAAATCGTGATTATGAGTCATCACTGTTTGAAAACTGTATACTATTAACTCAAACAATACTGAGTGTGTTGAAAGGATCCCCAGTATAGATATAAATTTCTGGGCATTTTGATTTCATTAGAGTTTGTAGCTTTAAGTCTATAATATCCAAGTGAATTTACCCACTGAATAATGAATGAGACCTCAGATTAGACTGTTTTCAGTAAGTGCAATTATTAGGCCATTCAAGTGAGACCATCCACAGCAATCTTCAGTGTATATGAGTGGTAAAATCTAAAGCAGTCTCATGGCAAAATTTATGGCTAGCCATGTGCGGCAGCAAATGATTCTCAAGCGAAGGAAGTTCCAAGCTGAGTAGAGAACCAGGCAGGTTTGACAACGACATGAACATGGATGCCAAAATTATTTTAGATATTTGCAACTTCTTATTCATACCATGTGGAAACAGAACATTATTAAAGGCAACAGCAGCGTCCCTGGGTGCAGAGAGCAAAAGTATTATTCTTAAAAAGGTTTTTCCAAGAATGACAGCTTGTTTTCATTCATGTAAATGATTCCTTAAATAAAATAGCTCAAACAATAATTGAAGCAAATATATTTTGAGAGAAAATTCCATAACTTAAAATGATACAAACTTGTGGAACATTTACTTTTTTTTTTGTATAATGCTTAGTTTAAATAACCACTTTTGTTCATTTTTGTGAAGGGTGCCAATAATTCAGCAGGATATAAAAGAAAAGAGAGAGAGAGAGAGAGAGAGAGAGAGAGAGAGAGAGAGAGAGACTTAGAAAACAGGAAGTGACATAAGTAAAGGAAAAGGATGCCCTGTTGGGATATGCTGAAGGATAAGATAAGGATAAGAATAAGATAAGGATTAGCAACATAAAGAAGAAGATGGGTGTTTTTCTTTTTCAGGACAGGCACGCAACCGTTTCTCTCTGTTTCTGTTTACTATTTAAACAGACAAGTGAAAAGAAGTCCTGCTAAAGTGAAAGTGAAAGTCTGATGTACCACATTTTTAGTTCACTTTTAAAAAGGAAACACCAACCTTAAGACTGTGAACAGGACTTTCACTAGGTGGTGGCAATTACAGGGGCCCACAGCTTATTGAGGGGACCCACAAAACTCCAGCAGTCAATACGTTGCTTGCTATGGCTGAGCTGATTTATACATAATACATTAAATCATACTAATCAAAGCAGGATTTAAGCAAAACTTAAAATTATTATTTTTTTTTAAATTATATAATATTGATGAAATATGCAGAATTACAATATACAATATTGGTTCAATTTCCAAACAATAAAACCCCTCCAAAAATGGTTTAGTCGACTGTTCATGGTTTATGCAATTGCATGCAATGAGCCTAGATGAGCTGCCACTTAACAAGAAAATGCAAAGCAAAAACAAAACAAAACAGCCACAACAACAACAAAAATAACAAATAATAATAGCAAAAAGTAATAAAAAAAAAAGAAAAAAAAAAAGAAAGAGGAGATTGACAAGGAGCAGTGGAAAGGGGTCCAGAGGATAATGACTTTCTTTTTTTTTTTTAAAGAAATTTTAAAGATGTTCGTTGTTCAGGCTTCTAAAACTTGGGGCTTTGCCAGTTCCTTTGAATTAAAAGAAATTATAATAGTGGTTAGCTAGCTGCTTTGAGTGCCATTAATTTTTAGCTAGAGGGGTTTTTGTAGGTGCTTGATTTTTACCCTTGAAAATGTATTTTGCTTTATGCTTTTGGACCTGTCTTGAACATAGAGGAACGGAAAACGGAAAATAGAACCTGAAATGCGTAATAATGAAGTGAAAGTATAGAAAAGTGAAAGTAAAGTAACATCTGAATGTTCTGTATGTAACAATAAATGTTACAAAGGTTGAAACAGTGAATGTTGGAGCAGTGAACAGTAACAGTTGAATGTTTCAAAGGATGTTTGTCTGAAACGTTCTGTTTCACAGGAAACTTTGTACAACAATAAACTTTTACCACTTATACACTTATACTATATACTATTTATCTATTTAAAAGAAAAAGTCATTGGATCAACTTAAAAAAGTAGCGAATTTATGAATTCCACAAAATATTTGACACTCACACAATGTAAATAATTAATTCCGTTTAACTGAAAATGAATTATTTACACTGAGTCAATGTCAAACATTTCATGCAATCAATTACTTACATTTTTTTAAAGTCGATCCAATGGCGTATTTTTTTTTTTTTCCCAGTGTACTTTTCAGACAAAAATGAATGCTGGCTTTCAGGTTTTATATTCGAAAACATAAGAAAGTAAGACAGTCAAAATCTTCAATAAGAACCATGGCAGATTCTACAAGATGCATTGAAAACCTTGCCAGGGAATTTCCTTAAAAATAGAAAAAACTAAAACTACAACTATACAAAGTTTACCTGAGACTGCGGATGTATTTTAATAGGTGAAGGATTCTCATGACAATTATTGACTGTGGATTAGTGACATTTTAAAGAAGCTTTTATAATGTAGAAAACATTCATTCACATAATTTATAAGGCTTTTTTGCTTTACAGTATTCCCTAACTAAAAGATGTTCTGCACAGTACTGTATATCTGCATACTTAGTCTCTAAGCAGATGGTATTCTTAACCCGGGTCCTAGTGAACCAGTATCTGAATCTATTCACTGATGGAGGCTTCAAAGCACTTAGGCAAGTCACTCTGGATAAGAGCATCTGCCAAGCGCTGTAAATGCAAATGTAAATGCATACACAGTCCCCTCCAAAAGTATTGGAACTGCAAGGCCAATTCTTTCTTTCTTTCTTTCTTTTTTTTTTACGACACCCTGAAAACATTTGGGTTCGAGGTCAAAAGATGAAGATGCCATTATACATCTGGATTTCAGTTTAACACATCTAGATGTGTTTCGCTAGCTAGCCGTTAGCATGTGTTATCAGTGGATCAACATAGGTCCCGGTCCCAATATGACAACTTGGTGGGCAAATCCATAAAATCCATAAAAAGTCATTTGACCAACCGTATAGCATAAATACTGCAAATGTTGCTGAGCAAACATTTAAAATGATACAAATCTTTCTTCATTTCAAAAATACCGAACCTGGACTTCAGATATGGGTGCTCTGGTGAGGAACCTTAATAGAAATATAGTGGAGTCAAAAATACAATATTCGGTTTTCAAATGTAGTGTAAGTTAGCAATACAACGAATAAAAAGTAATAAAGTACAGATATTTGAAAAATGTACTTAATTACAGTACTCAAGTAAATGTAAATTGTTACTGTCCACCCTTGCTCATACTGTAAATAAATGAGCAAAGTTGGTAGGTTCCACAGTGAAATATCACTCAACGTCTTAACACCTGCATTACAGCTGCGTTACACCTTTATTACAAGCTGCTTGATAGTGGAGAAACTGTCAACTGCCGAAATTAACTGATCAACTGATCAACTGATCAAATTAACTGAACAATCCATCAAAGACGATCATGCAGCAGCCATTCACAAAATAAAATCATCTTCCTTCATTACACGTAAGGCCACATGTTGCAAAAGGGACAAAATTTACCGCATAAAGCCTACTCACCAGACATAGCGGATTTCCATCAGATATAGCCAACGTGTCAAAAATGTCACGGATATATGAAATCGTTTAGATGAATTCATTTCCTCAAAATTTGAATGCATCTTTCATGACAGTATTCATTCTTTGGCATAGAAATGGCAGAAGCTCATAGAATCTAATGGCAATTACTATGAAGACTAGCCCTATTTATTATTTTAGAAAATCATGAACTTATGCAACACCCAATAAACAAACAAACAAACAAACAAACAAACAAACAAATAAATAAGCCAGGTAGCATATTTCCTCAGGTGTACTTTATTTCCAGTAATCATTTCTGAATACTGTTGCTCTTCACTGTTACAGTTAAGTCATATTTAGCTGATCATGGAGCAGTAGTGCTGTACTTCCTGTTGCCAGTGCTTCACATACAGTACAGCTGATCCTGGATCAGTAGTGCTGTAGATCCTACTAGCGGTCAGTCGCATATGTTATCGTCAAGACAAAGAAAGCTGCTCCTGGATCAGTAGAGAAGGGAGTTCAGGCTCATGCTGTTATGGCATATGGTCACTGAGGGATAGCAGATTAATCTGCAACAGGAAAATCCAACCGTGTCCTCCGCCTCTCTGGATAAAAACAAATATGTCGCATGCTCTGATGTAACAGAATGTTATTAATATCCACTAAAGGTGCACTTCCTAAAGAAAATCCTGCACCAGTGAGAAACCGGAAGTGATAGAGGAAAGACAGAAAGATTTATAGGAAGATAACATTTAGAATCTAAATGTGCCGATGTTCAAGGGTGAGAGCTCCTATAAATGAAGGAAACTCATATGCCAGTTAATGATTTAAGTAAGGCATTTAAAGATAATAGAAACAAGTAATTTAGTGTTTCATAATAAAAATATAATAGAAAACAGCATTTTATTTGATAAACAAAAACTACAGTGTAACCTATCTAATGATCATGTGATGTGATAAATTCCGTATTCTTACATATACGGTACATATCACAGAATGGAAGTAAAGAAGAATGGAAGTTTTTGACTAAATAAAAGACAAACAAAACACACAATAGTAAAACAGGAATTATACATAGAGTGAAACTAAAGGTAGGGTTTACGAAGCATCAAGCACACAACACTTTACATACAACAGGCGCTTAGCCAATAAACAAGGAAAATAGGAACTTACAGTAAATAGGGGCACTCATCAAGGCACTAATCAAGAGAGGGCAATCAGGATGGGGTCATGTGATTTGCTACAGTCTGATGGGGCTGATGGGTAATCCTGGGTGGCTAATATCATGGGTAAAACCAATTCTGATGTGACAACACACCAGACCAAATATGAATATTCATACATACAATAGAATAATTTATGGCTATTAATAAACATCATGAATTTTCGTGCTGATTGTGGGATTATTTGTGAGATACAGTATACTGTATTTACAGTATAAAACATGTTCAATTCAAAATGTTCATGTTCAATAATTGTGTTTTTTTATTTGTCAGGAGTTTTACAAAGAGCTGATCTAAAGATTTGATGTTTAATAAATTCCCAATGCAGTATGAAGTGTATTGCGAGGCTCTGTTTGCAGGCAAGAGGAGATTTTACTGAAAAGTGCTGAATCAATGTGCTGAATCAATGCTGAGCTCTGAACACCATGTCCACACTCGCACGCACGTCCACACACACCATTCATTACTAAACACTACAAGTATTCAAACACTTCCTTAATCCAAGATTTAAGACTGCCTGAAACATTGGATCATCACCTGTTATAAAAATATAAGATATTTTTCGACGATACCTATCTTGTCATTGGTCATGACCTGCAATGCAACTAGCATACTATATCTAAGTGTAAAAAAAATTATAGTCAATTGTTGTCTCAGTGATTGGAATCTCTCGGGTTCTGTAGCTGCAAAACAAGCCCTATTCATCATCCAAAGGCTTGCATCCAAACCCTCCACCAAAATACTTGACAGTTGGTATGAGGTGTTTATGAGGAGATATGCTTGGTGTTTGGATTTTGCCAAACATTGTGCTGCACATGAGGACCAAACATCTCCACTTTGGTCTCATCAGTCCAAAGGATATTGTTCCAGAACTGATTTTGTTGTTGAGATGTAACTTGTTGCTATATTCTTTTTGGAAAGAAGGGACTTTTTCCTAACCGCACTTCTTTTGTTTAGATTGAGCTGTCATTAACATATACATTAAATGTGCTTACAGAGACCTGAGTACATATTAAAAAAAAATTATTGTTATTGTTGGTGTCACCTGAGGTTATATGTTTGTTAGTTAGTGAGGACTACACAATTTCATTTAGGCCCGAATATATATGAAAACCTAGAATCAAAGGAGGGTGTATTTTGTTTTCCGTTTGACAGTGTCTCAGTGTTTTAAAATGCTGGAGAAAGGTTCAAATGAACTGTCTCCCTTGCCTCACTAGAAGGCATGATCTCCACCTACCTTTTAAAAGGAATAACTGTATAATAATTACTGGCTATATTTCACTGAGTTCACCTGTCTTCCTTACTAATGTCAAATTAGACTAGCATCACTTCCGGTATCTAACATACAGTAATCAGCTAGGCTGCCAGATTGAATTGAGAGTAAATAATGTTTTCAGGGAAAATTCCTTTTTTGGTTTAAAAAAACCCCCAAAAAACATCTAGCATTCATTAGATAACATGACATTTACTTAACTTCCCTTAAAATATTGGCTTTTCACTTTTTAATACTTCAATACATTTAAAAGTACTCGAGTAGTACACAGTTTTTGGCCGGATGTTTCCACTTTCAATTGAGTAAGGTTTTGATACATGATCTACTTTGACTTAAGTATAATTTCTCAGTTTTTCCACCCCTGTCTAAATCAGGAGTATTGATCTAAAATTTGTAAAGGTCCAGTTACATTCAGTTTAAAGCATTCAGAGCTCTGGACAAGCAACTAATGTGACTGATTGGAAGCAACATTTACCTTTTGATGCTTAGTGATTAGTGATTAGTTGTTATGTTCTGTTTCACACTGGTGCTTCATGTTGCCACTTTTGACTTGTGCCACAGATCAGAATCTGAACAGATGAGATATAGGGGTTTTGAGCTTGAACTTAAGAATAAACTCATACTCCTCCGTCCAAACATTATGCAACCATTATGCTTTCCCTTTCAGCGTTTCTTAGCAAAGCGACTGGCCATAACAGAAGATCTGCTGAGGTGGCTCATATTTAGAAAACTGGAGTCACTGAATTATGGATTAATCAATCCACTGCTGGGTTCACATCCTGACTGCAGTCCAACAGATAGCAAACCCTTTTACAATTATGCATTACATTTACTTAAATCAGTTAACAAAACCAATTGATTAAACCATTCAAATTTTAACAATTCCTCTTGGAGTACAGCTAGCATAAAGATTTGAGTTTATTTAACTTATTCTTTTTTACACATTAAGTTGGGTTTAAATGACTAACTAAATACATACTGAAATGCTGTTTTATTCATAAAGCTATGTTAAAAATAAAAGAGCTCACTCACTCAGTAAACTCTTTACCCTAGGAACAATTTATCAATCCATCTACTGGCATTGGCACAGGGAAAACATGGAACACTCCACACAGACTCCTGAAGTAAGTATCAAACTCAGGACACTGGAGTTAGGAGACATATGACAACATGACTATAAAATATATTTCATGTGTCTTATTTTATTTTGCATAATAGCCATGAACTAATAACTAATAGCCATTCAATCACGAGAGTCACTTATCCTGAAGGAATTTTGGAACCTTACACATTCTGACTGAATTTCTGTAATGTTATGACCTATATCGTTCACTATTTTATAACTAACTGAAAAGAAATTAAGTGAAAGGGCACACCAATACAGATTTTCTGTATGAGGTTATTGTATTTAAAACAAAGAAGAAATATTACAGTACACAGAGTACATTCTACTGCCTCTGCTCACTTCTGCCACACACATTTAAACCCCATGAAGCCCCAGTAGTAGTCACCATAGCAATCTACTACTGTAGCAACAAACAGCTCCTCTACCACATATGTTAAGTGTATGTATGTTTAAGAGTTTACGGATACAACGTTTCCTCCTCCACCCAAAGATCAGAGAACTTGTGCATAACTAAATCCTTATCAGAACTGCGGTTCATCTATTTGTAGAATGCCCTTGAGACCTACACATAAAACTCTGTGACAAAGTCCTTAAAGTGAGTACTGGTTTATCACTCCTCAATCCCTGGATGTGGCCTCTAAAAAGCAGCTGGGGAAGTATCCAAAGTTGGGCCCAGCACTGGGTCTGACTGGAGGCCAGGGGGAGATTGAGGAGGCTGCAGGTCAGGTTGCTGTAGAGCCTGAGGAGTAAGAGGGACCCCCTGTGGCTCTATAAGTGCCAGCACCAGTGGAAGTTAGACTGGAGGTTGTGGGGCCATCACTTCCTCATACGGTCTTTTTCACTTTCCTCAGTCTTTTGGCATGCCAGTGAGATCCCTCACTAAACATGAACATGCCTAATTCTAGCTGATGGCCAACCTGGAAGGGCTGAGTCCATTATGAGTTATATTGTTGCGCTGATTAGGCCTATGGGTTTGGACACATACACCCAGCCATATAGCAGTGACCTTTGACCTTATGCCTACTGCTTTGAGTCTGTCCAATGGCAGTTCCATCTCCTGAACCAGGAGTGCTCGAGAGGCTCCAGTTGGGATGTGCTGGTTGGCCGTGTAGTGCATTGGGTTTTGATTAAATGCTGTCTGGAATGCACGCTCCTGAGCCAAATGTGCTCAGATGCCATTCTTCAGACTCTAGCTGAACTGCTCAATTCCTCCATTTGCTTGTAGATCTCATTATGGTGTTATTCCACTATCACTGAGGAATCTGGAGAAGCCTGCAGAAATAAACTGGGGCCCTTGTGTGGTGATGGGACAAGGCATGCCCCAAGGTGCAGACAGGGCCTATAGGATGACAGTGATGACATGGGTTGCAATATTTCCAACCAGAAACACTTCAGGCCGTTTCAAATGGAGGTCATTCAGCACCACCAGAAAATGCTGATGATAGAGAATTCTGTGGCTGTGCATCTCTCTGCAGATGTCTAGTTGGAGATTTTCCCATGGGCAGAATGGGCAATGGACAGTTTGCAGAGGGGTTGGCACTGGTGGTCCAGTTTACTCTATAAGGAGGCAGGTTGCACAGTCTCTGACAAGTAATTTAATGTCGCTGTCAGTGCCTGACCACCAGACAAGGTCTCTGCACTGCTATTTGAGCTTAACGATATCCAGATGCCCCTCATGTGCCATGGATAGCATGAGTGCATGCAGGACCCTGGGTATCATAATGCAAAAGGCCCCTGGAGACACAGACTTTGCCCCAGCATGAGAGTTTTTCATGCACACTAGCAA
>JAOVYU010000026.1:16704737-16732769 GCA_025674565.1 Synodontis membranacea
GGGCCCCCCCCCCCCCCCCCCCATCCCCCCATAATTGTTTGTCGTGTGTATGTATAGTATATTGGTCTTGAATAGCATTTCATATCCTTTGGAACATATTTGCATCCCAAAACATACCTTTCAGCATGACACATTGAGCTCACATCAGTTCAAGAAGTTCAAGGTTAGAACTGAGTAACAGCTCCACCCCTTAGACGAAACTCCCGTGCAACTTCTGAATAGCGTAATTTTGCCCGAGGTCTGAATAACGATGTGCGCATTTGCACTATAAAACCCTCACTACACTCGCTTAGCTATGTACACAGCTGTATGTGTTCGTTTATTGGTTTTGGCTCCAGATCTGTAATGATTTGAATGTGCTGCGTTTGGGGTTGTAGCTCTATAAGGATGCTGATGGGTAGATGACTCCAGAATAAAGCCACACATCATCACCGCAATGCAGAAGTTAAGAGCAGAAGTGCTTTTGGTTAGTAAAATAACGAGTGTTGACTAAAGATGACAGGTGATTACACAGAGATCCTGGGTGTTGCCGTGCTTGCGCATGCCCACAGCCGCGGCAGGCAGTTCAGTGAAACCCACTCTGACGCTGTAACTTAAGCCGTGTCTTTGTCTTGTCTTGTCGGTTATTGACATGTGGGAGACCTGTAGGCCTGGAGTCTTAACGTCAGGATGTTCAGCTGCATTCCTCTCCGTCTCCTGAACAAACACAGCCTCAGCCCTCAGGGACAGATTTCCTTATGAATAGGACACGTTTTAACAGAATGTATTCTGATGTGGAATCTTAAATAGAGCAAGATATTTTCATTCTGCATGACACATATCGGAAGATTTTCATGGGAAGGCATTCAAATGTGGGCTTTTAGCCTGGAATGGGTGAACGGTTTATGATTGGGGGGGGGGGGGACCTTGATGATCAGTATAATATTTAACCAGGAAGTTCTGATAAGTTTTAATCAAGCTAAAAAACAGCGAGTTCAAATCACAAAGCTCTGAAAGCCGCCCCCCCCCCCCCCCCCCCCGGTATAAATCTATCAAATCAGCTAGATTTCTGCTGTTTCTCAGCTCAAATTGCTCCTCATTAGTTGACAGTAGGTGGGTGTAATGTGAATTTCCAGAAGGAATTTCACATTACACCCATAAAAGGCTTCCTAGAAACACCTCAGCCAAAATGAAAAAAAAAGACCCAGGGGTAGTTTAAACCATTTCATAAGCCGAGTAAAAGAAAACTAGTACTATGTAAATGATCTAGCCCGATTACTTCCTGTCTGCGTTTTTTCTGAACGCGTGATGCATGATGTGTGCACACAGCTGTTCCAATGAAATGCGTCAGCACATGTAAACATCAGACTGTATTAGATCACATCCAATGTAAAGAGTTGACCTGAAATCTTCAAGCAGAATGATTTCAATAAGAATGAGAAAAATGAATGCATGTAAACCCAGTCACTGCTTTTTTGTGTGATTTCTTTTTTTTCACAGACTGGTGTGACGACATGATGATGAGCTTGTGATGTATGAGTACAAGTATACATGTTTTGCGACTATAATATCCGTCATCAGGTGCCGGCGTCATTAGTGAGTGAAATGTGTAACTGATTGGACCGTAAAGTCTGTTTGTGTACTAGTTACAGTTTCATACGTAGTCACAGTGTATGAGTGGAAAGTTACCTATCTGTCGACTATTTATTTATTTATTTGAAAATACAGAAGCATTTTCCTATATTACTATCTATGATCACATTCCCGACACTGCTGCTTCTCATTCCTTTTGTGTCTGACTGCGATTCCCCAAAAATTTCGCACCCCCTCCCTCTGGACTCGCCCTGAATCACGCTCCAGCAGCTCTGTTTCTCAGCACAGGGCCGCGACTGTGCTGAAAACTCTTTAATCCACTGCTGTGGTAAACAAGTTCTATTGCTAACTCTGCTGCTGCTGCTCCGAGCATGTTTCCAACTTTATCATATATGACTGCTATCAAAGTACACAGCAGAACTAAACCAAACACTTTTTTTTTGGCTCAGCAGCACTGAACACTGCAGTGCTAGTTACATTTTTTTGGACTCAGCAGAAACCGTGAGCGTTCTTTATCAGCAAACGAGTCTTTCGTGCGAGAGTGTGCACAAGAAATGTATTCATTATTAAAATATAAAAAATTTAGGAAAGGTTCTTCTGGTCCTGTGTGTGTGTGAGAAGACTAACTCATTTATATCTCAACTTCAGATCATATAATTTGCATGGATGACTGCACTTTTATATCTGGATTACACTTTTGAGTTTAAATTTTTATCACAGGGTCTTATCCGGATCAATTTATAGAATTGCTTTGGAATGTCTATCAAAAGCATCCTCGTGTGAGTTTAGGTCAGGTACTAAAGGCACTTTTGGGACCGCAGATGAACCACGAGTGAGATAAGTGTACTGTGATCTTACATGTGTTTTTGCTACAGTATAATGTAAGAAAACCCGAAATAAAATAACAAGAAACGTAGCAGGGTTCGCACACTCATCAGAGTTAACCAATTGAGCTTTACACCGTATTAGTGACTATCAATATGCTCATCACACACCATCTCTTCGACAGCATCCACCCATCCATCTGTATACTGCTTATCTGACAGGGTTGTGGGGGAAGCTGGAGCCGATACCAACTGACTTCGGGCAAGAGGCAGGGAACACCGTGAGCAGGCCGCCAACCTGTCACAAGGCCAACACAGAGACGGAGGACCTTTCACACCGATGGGCAGTTTAGAGTAGTCTGTTAATATAATTTGTATGTCTTTGGGCTGTGGAAGGAAACTGAAGCACCAGGAGGCAGGTTCAAACCCAGAATTTTCTTTGTTGTCCATCTCTCTGACAGAGTTATTTAAAAATTTTATGCCAGGAATATTTGGAACAAAATTTTTAATTCAGGAATAATCAGTCTCTTGGCGAGTATAATAACAGAGTGTGTCCTGAGTCCAGTTGTCACCTCATTGCTTAAAGGGGAGTCATCAGTTCTGGAGATTGTTGATATTTGGACTCAACAGCAAAACGAATACACACCCTCCTTCAGCGCTCCTTCAGAATCTCCGCCCACCAAATACATGACGGACATTGCCAAGGCAATTGTGGTAACGACGTCCCCATTTCCCCTTTCCTCATGTCCTGTGATTAGCTGGAATATGCCCCTGTTGCTGATTGGCTGGAATAGTGTTGTGTGGATCGGTCCAAGCCACTTTCTTTGTTTCCTCATTCGCCGGATTTTATTCAGTGCACTCAGAATGGAAAGCTAGCAAACCTTGAGGAGCTATTTGCTGAATTTGACAACACGTGTATCAGATTAGGATCGATGACTGCACCTTTAGTTTTATCAGATCACATTTCTTCTCTCTGGCCCAGTGTGTGACTCACAACTCAAATACCCCCTTGAATACAAAATCAGACCCGTGTTCTCTTATATGCATGTATAATGCTAAAACACACTTGTATGCTAGATAGTCTGTAATGAGGTTAACTTTCTACTAATGAGCCACTAATATCACTCATTGGTTCCATGCACAGTGAACATGAACACAGTGAGTGGTTCATTTCATGCACAGTGAACATGAACACAGTGAGTGGTTCATTTCAGGAGATATT
Organism: Synodontis membranacea; assembly: GCA_025674565.1. NCBI lineage: Eukaryota > Metazoa > Chordata > Actinopteri > Siluriformes > Mochokidae > Synodontis > Synodontis membranacea. Next base: position 16,708,356 of record JAOVYU010000026.1, read on the forward strand.
GGTGTGTAGTAACATGTAATTGGTATGATTGAGCCAACTGTTGTTAGAAATCAAACCACTTTATTTGCCATGCTTTTTCTCATGCAGTTTTCTCCCCGTTGAAATGAATGCTCAGTCATGCTTTCTGCTCGGTCACGCTTCATCAGAGAGCCACCATACTTCATTTCTTAACTCAGACCAACTCGCGCACATCCATCCATCATGTGCCTCACTCGTCTCGCACATGGATTTTCGTACGTGACTGGGTCTCCAGTTTAAATCAGGATCCTTTCTGTGGCCACATTTTTAGTCACGTATTTGCTAAATGTAAAAGTTTATTAACATTCACTCAATCATCAGTTAATCCAGGTGTTATTTCTTTTCTATAGGAGCATGTTTCAAAGTGATTTATTCCTCTTACACTACAGCAGTTTGGCAATAATTACATTTTATATATTCATTAAAGAGTGACATTTTACCTTTTATCCTTTTATAGTTATGATCATATACTTACCGGCCTCCCTTTTAGCCTCCATTTTGAAGTAAATAAGCAAAAAAAAAAAAAAAATGAATAGTGTAAACTCCTGAAGACTTTTGGAAAACCTCTGACTGTTTCTCCTTACACAACAATTTCTCCTTACAGAAGAATTCCACACGTTTCTAACATGTATATGTGGAGCGTCCACTATACAAGTCCCTGTGAGAGAACTGTTCTTGTAGTAACAATAATGTATTTGAACGAGCGCATTAACCAGCCGTTTATAGACTTGCATTGCGTTCATGCTGTTGTCAGCGTTGCTGTTATTGAGATTTACTGTAATCAACAGTAAATAAATTCCAGAGTTCAGCAGTCCTGTAATGTTATAGGGTTAGGGTTAGCTGAAGCTGAATGTAAAGTGTTATCAGTGTGTGTCACGTGACAGAAACCCCAAAGCAAGCAGGTGATTGAGTTTCTCTGGTTATCGGGTTGCTGTGTGTGTGTGTGTGTGTGTGTGTGTGTGTGTGTGTGTGTGTGTGTGTGTGTGTGTGTGTGTGTGTGTGTGTAAATGTGTAATGGGTGGAGTTGCCGACTCGCCTAACAACCTGACATCCTGTGATGAAACTTAAGGCAGGACAAAGGTGAAGTTTTCCCTTTTTTTTTTTTTTTTGTTTTCGCCTCATATAGCACAGGGCTGTGTGGATATGTGTCAGTACAACACTGTACCATAATTATAAAATTTGGTATATTTATTTCATTGTAAAGTTGTCCTTCACATTAAATGATGTCACACGTAGTTAGTGTCAGTGTAAAAAGTATGCGTTATTGCTGAACATTTTTATGATGAGACAAACTGGAATACAGAGGGTGTGTGTGTGTGTGTGTGTGTGTGTGTGTGTTTGACCTTGTACCTCACCGTTTTGGTGTGAAACTCACCATGGTGTGAGTCACTAACTCCCTCAAATACACACACACATACACACACACACATACATTCCTAACATTCCAGCTTTCTTCAGTGAGACTCCTCATGAGTGTTTTATTGGATGTAGAATTGACAGTTGTGCTGAATTGTGGTGCTTCAGAGATAAAAAAAAAAAAAAAAAAACCTGCCCCAGCATGAGGACTCTCGTCTCCCGAATGTAAAATACACAAGACCGAGCAGAACAGTGACACCGAACATGTTCCCCTGGAAAGAGTGACTGTTGTAAATGTGTTAGCAGGGCTTAAGCTTGTTTTCCTTGGCCAGGACTATAATAGGAAATAATGCTTTAAATAAAAATGTATTTTTAAAAAAAATAAAAGGTTGACTTTTTTATTTTTTTTATTGTTTCACCTTGTTTCACTAAACAAAGTCTAGAAATCCACCCATCCATCACGTACACTGCTTACCCGTCACAGTTGCGGGGATGCTGGAGCCATTCTGAGCTGTCTTTGAGTGAGAGGGGGGTACACTCTGGGCATTTCATCTATTGCAGTGCTAACACAGAGACAAACAGCCATTCACACTCACATTCAAGCCTATAGACAATTTAGATTAGACTAATCTGCATGTCTTTGGACTGTGGGAGGAAACCCATGCAGGCACTGTGAGAACCTGCAGAATCTTCACAGAAGGGTCCCTGTCGGCCGGCAGGTTAAAGTTAGTTCCTGTAATCGTTACATTAATAAGCAGTAACTGCACCACCGGGTCAGACTAGAATTCAAATAGTCATATATCTAAATTTTAGCATGAACAGAATCAACCTGGAAGTACAAGAGCAAGTTTGCTCTAATCTGTGGTTAACATGCACACAGCGGAACCGTATTCTATTCTCAGAGAAGATATAATTAACAAGGAAACTAGGCAAGCTCAGGTTTTCCAGACCACAGTCAGCTGATTAACGTGTCACACAGGTGTCTGCAGATGAAGTATACTGTGTTTCCCTGGTATGGACTAACTGTTTACTAGCTGGATAGACTGAAATTTCACTGAAAAAAAAAAAAAAAAAACCTCATTGAATTTACTCAGTAAAATCAGTGAAATCATATTTTGATGAGGCACTTAATGCTTTATGTAAACTGTAGGGAATATGTTCTCTTAATTCTCACTGTACTCCTCACGCATGTGCATTTCAACACTGAGACTGAGACAGTCAGGAGCAAAAATGCCTCTTCTAGGCCAGACTGGCAAAAGTGCATCAACATGTGCAAAAATACATTTTGATCTCTTTAAATAATTCTAAAATGGCAGCTCCTGGAAAATCAGACAATGTCATGCACCATGTCGTCATCTTTTACCTTTGCCATCCAGGTGATTCAGCGTCGTTCGTTGGTTTTATCCCTATAGGGAATCCCAAAAAATTCAAATCAAGCCAGAGAAGAAATGTTAGAGCTTTTGTATATTATTTACTTTGTGTTAAACAGTGTTTAAAACATTAAAATTATAATTTTTATTTATGTAAATGTTTAATTAAATATTAGACTGCATAATACAGTTGGATTTTATATTTGTTGTACCTTTTGAGATGCCGGTTTTAATTTTCATTTGTGTTGGATTTTATGGTTCATTAAAATAACTTGTTTCTACTTGTTTTGACAAAATAATTTCAGTTATTACTACTGTTATTTTTATCACGCTGGTCTCAGTAGGGCTTTCCTGCATAGCAATAATTAGGTTAAAGGAAAAATGTTGGCTCTGTTCAATAGGTCTTTCAGAGTGAAACAGGCTTTGTGCTAACGCTTTGGGTGTTTAAAGCGTTATTTCAGTAACGTGCGGTTTTAAGGGTCACTCTCCAAGTAATGTCAGTTGTATTTGTTAGCAGCTTGATTAACAGCTGCTATGTTTAAATTTTTTTTCCTTGTGTAAAATCAGTGTTCATTTTCTGCAATTTTTCCCCCCTCTCAGGTGTCAGAAGTCACATACTTGTACGCATCATGACCAGTCAGCCTTCTCTCTACTCTGCTGGCTTCAACCAAGTGTAACCCCGTGTCATATCCTGCCCAGACAGGAAGCGTGTTCTGTAAAATGTCAGCGTGCAGTGAGTTTGCAGAGCACGTGTGGAAACCGGGATCCTGTAAGAACTGCTTCCACCCACGTAGTGCCCACGCTAGCGCTAAAGGCAGGAAGAGCTCATGTGGGGATGAAGAGGAGGATGAAAGTGCCTTGGTTTCGCCCTACATCAAGCCCACTATCGCCGTCAAGCCCACCATGATGAATCTGGACACAACAGACATGGCAGCGGAGTTTAACATGAACACACAGCAGGTATTAGAGAGAAAACACGTTCAATTCCTGTGCCAAGGAATTTTATTCCAATAAAAGTCCATGACATGAACTTGAAATAGAACTCTCAGCACAATAAAAAATGGTATATTATACAAAATAAACAGTAAATACAATGTTTTGTTAAAAATTGAGTGCTATATTAAAAATGAAATAGTTTAAATAGTATTATATTCCCAAAAGGAATGAAAAAGCACCCTTATGAGATTCCCATATATGTATAGACTGGACTTTTCTAGATATATTCGGTATAATCATGTTGTTGGACCCTATTAAAAAAATTTTAATTTAAATTCCGGTATACCAGCAGACGTATGTTTAGGAAATATTTTCCTCCTGGTTTCCTCATCGAATTCATCTGTTTAGAAACACTTAAACTTTGCCGACTGCTCCTTTAATATGGTTAGTTTATATTTGCTGACACTCTTTATGTCTGTAATATTCTGCTGAATGATGGCCGTAATTCATGTATCAATATTAATTTATCTACTGAATACATTTTAAATATTTTGAAAGAACTGAAAAGTAAGTGCTTTATCATGAATTATTCATCCTGTTTTAATTCATTTACATTTTGTGAAATGTATGACAGTGGTTTCTTCATTTTTTTTTTTCTTTTATTTGTTTATTTTTCTGAAGGCCCATAAAAGCCAGATTGGACTGAAGAATATTCTGGACCTGTCCTCTCGCTATATTGACAGTAACGGCTGCAGTAAAGCTCTGAAGGATGTAATGCTGCAGAATGGCATTTCCACAAAGCTGGATTATTCAAGCCGGACTCCTGTGTCTCCTAAAGCCCTGCCCACCACAGGATGTGTGTTAATCACGCAGGAGGACTGCCGCAGTCCTGTTGGTCTAAAAGAGAACTTCAGTCCACAGGTGGCCAAAACTCCCAAGTGCACTTACCTTACTTCCTGTGATTCACTTTTGCACCATCACAAACAGGAAGTGCCGGGCATAGCAAACACAGCTACAGGAAATGTAAACGGGGCTGTTAATGGCACATCCGCAGAGACACTCTGTGTTCTTTCATCACCCACGGCAACCCCAGAGTCCCTTAATAATGCCAGTCTGTCAGATATGTTTTCACATTGCAGCAGTACAGACTCACTGACTGGCCCGACCACGCTGCAGTCAGAACCCATCTATGCTGAAAGCTCAAAGAGGAAATGCCGTCCTCACCGAAATGCTGATGTCATCTCCGAGGTCAGCAATGATGGGGAAGGTCAAAGGGCGACCATCACCGTCATGGCCGCCCACACAGAGGAGAACAATCGCACCTTTTACCTGAGCAGCCCCGATTCTGCCGTTAGTACTCAGTGGCTCCGTTTCAGCCCCACGACCCCTGATGACCCCTCCAGCCCTGTCTTCAGCTGGCCGTCTTCCCCCGTCGTCATGGGAACCACCCCAGTATCCACAGACCTGTCCGTGCAGACCGAGACCAAAACGAGCCCGCCCGTTCCTCCAAAAAGAAACTCGCGTTCTCCAAAACTCGGCATGTCTAGTTTGTCTCCTCTTCCAGAACTTAACTTCCAAGTAACTCCACCCCTGAAACTGTCTCAGGGTGATGCCCACTCCTCCTGCCCAGGTATGATGTAGGGTGTGTGTATGTATATGAGGCTATGAGTAATGCCAATAATACCATAATTTCAGAAATATGGTGTGATTGTTTTGCAGCCCTGATTCTGATTAGCTTTAACAACTTCTCTTCACAGTACTGAGCAGTTTGTGGAGCTCGGAGCCTCGAGCCGAGGAGGAGAAAAGGGAGGAGGAAGAGAAGAACAAAACAGAAAGTGAATGGAAGGACAAGTGTGACTCTACGCCTGGCACCAATGAGAGAAACAACAGTTCCAGTGAGAAGCAAGTGGAGATGAAAATTGACAGCAGCAGCAGTGAGCCCAGACCTCCACTGCCTCCACCCAAAAAACACCACCGGTAAGAACCACCTTAAAATATACACTTTCAGGGTAGCTACTCTATCTGTTGTACTGTTCTCTGTGTCAGTCGTGATGTTTTCTCTTCTTTTTTAAACTAAAAGCATGGTATAAAGTCTCAGTGTCCCAAACAGACTTGCTAATGTGGTTTCTGGCTCTGTATGACACACTGTTACTCATAAACATGCAGAAAAGAACAAAGAGAAAAACAGTCTACAGAATTAGATCAACGCAGCCTAATTCTGAAAAAGCTTTATTTTGGAATTTGCGGCTAAACTTGTAGCCCTGAGCTCATTTGAAATGTTCAAAACGGAAAATAAAAGTACAGAGCATATCTGTATGCCAAAATGTGTGAGATGTGGGCATCCAGATACTTGTGCGTATTTGTGTATGTTGTTTATTCGGTCCTTTTGCCCAGCGATGTTGTATTCTGGACTCTGGTTGGTCGGAAGGTGTTGATTGATTTTCTGTAACAGCAGCTCTGACAATAGTGCAGTTGCAAATCACAGGTGTATATTAATACATTATGGTACCGTTCATATAATGGCTATAATTCATAGGGACACTACACACATTAAAAAAGGGGTTGTGGTGAATCTGTCCTCTAAGGAGACTTTTATGGAAGGGATTTCTTATTTTTGTAAGACTTTGTAACAGTCAAAGATAAAAGTGTAACTTTAATGTTAACTTTAATGCTTATAAACCTGTAATATAGCAGCAGAAACTGCTATAACTGCTGAGTAGAGAATGAACAAAGTCATTCATGTGGTGCTTAGTCCTGCTTCACTCCATCTCTTTCTTTTTAGCTGATCAGCTGACCCTGAGTGTATGTACAATTTCAGGCAAATAATGACACAATACACACACACACACACACACACACACACACACACACACACACACACACACACACAGACAGAGTCTTCTTGTTTGTTAAAACAAATCTATGACACACTCCCACTGACACACACTTATTCACACACTCTGTATTAGATCTGAATGAGTTCCTTGTTATTACATTTTTAATATGTAATTGTATTTTTATTCTTTTAAACAGAATGGAGTCTATGGGGTTTTGTGAGCGTGTGTGTGTTATCTGCAGCAACCTAATTTACCCCCTCACACACACCCTGTGTGCAGAAAATACATACACACAGACACGCTCATGCAGGCAGGCATGCACATGTGTGTATTTTCTGCAGCACACCGTGTGTTTGTGTTCTGTAGCAACACAGCGATAACCTCCCTCCGCCCCCGTTTCAGAAGTTTCCGCTAGCACACGCAGTGACACGCTTCGCTACACGCCTGGCTGCTTTCTCTGTTTTGTGCTCATCAGTTTGTCTGAGAATTAAAACTCCTTGTGCTTTCACAACAAACAGCAGATGCTGATGAGCCCAAGTTGTTGGTGTCACCTTTCCCTGAGTTACCAACACCAACCATTCATCCTGTCACTGCTTGAACACTCGCTAGTGTTCCTGACTCAGATTTACTGCTTGTCGCCATGGTTTCCCGGTGGCAACTAGCTAGAGCCGTAGCCACTACATGACTTTCTTTGCTGTGAATATTTACACCAAGTGACCTTCATACAAAGCAAATATCTGCACACTAATTAAAATGCTTTGTTTAATTGCCTGTGATTAGTACAACTTGTTCTGATTGGTTGTGATCACTGCAACATTTTCTGATTGGCTGCGAGTGCTACAGTGAGTTCTAACAAGCCAAGAGCAGTATGGTGCGCTCAGATTTTAAACCTTTTCTCTATAAAAAATGGGACGAACCCCTTTTGGTATTTTTTTGGGGGGGGGGGGGGGGGTTGTTACCTCATTTACCCCAGGTCTCATCCCTGTCTTAGTATTTTCTGTTTAGTGTTTGTTCTGGAGGCTGTTCAGGATTTCGGGTTGAAATACAGAGCCAAAATTATTGATGGATGAAATGACGTGACAATGAAATGACAGATAGAGATGGGAGAGAGACTGATAGAAAGAGAGAGGGACTGATAGAGGGACTCAGAGACTCTGAGAGAGATAAAGATGGAGAGAAGGACAGCATAAGAGAGACACCCCTTAATAGGTTTCAAGTAAGTGTCATGGACTTGCCATAATAAGTGAAGAATGTGTTTAAAAGTATCAGATTACAGTTTGGTTTTGATGGTATTTGGCATTGTTCAATTCATTGTGTTCTATGAAATGACAAACACCGCCATACTGTGAGCAGTACATTAAACCCTGACCGTTCTGAGGAAGAGGTAACTGAACACAGTACATTTAAAAAGGCAATGAAGTGTTCTTGCAATGAAAAGGTATATTTAATCAAAACTCATGTCCCGTGTGTCATGCTTAGTCATTTTTCCTGAGTTCTGCGAAGAGTGTTTATGTGGTAAGCTGTGTATTTAACGTGTGTGTGTGTGTGTGTGTGTGTGTGTGTGTGTGTGTGTGTGTGTGTATGTGTGTGTGTCATACAGCTCCTGTGCTAAACTCAGTGCGAGCAGTATGGAATTGGATCAGCGGGGATCAGTGGAGTCACTCCCTCACTCACTGAAGGAAATGAACACAGCCTCTTCAGATAGCCTGCCGGCCCTGTCTGATTCTGGTGAGTGCACTACATCTTCACAGCCCTGGGTCAGCTTGGGCACTAGCACTCTAATGGCCCTTTTCCACTGTATGGTATCAGCTAATCTTGACTCGACTCGCTTTTTTTTTTTTTTTTTCCCCGTTCCCCCATTATCCTGAGTCGTGGATAGTACCTGGTAGCTGGTACTATTTTTTGTATCACCTCCTTAAAGATTCCACGTGAGCCAAGTCGATACAAAACAAAAGCTGTGAAATTGCTGCAGAATATTGATTGGTCAGAGAGAATCCCCACAATCACTGCATCATCATCGTTAGAGACGGGGCATCCAGAACAAACCTGTCATTTTTCAATGCTCGTGCATGGTAGTGTGCACACAGAGAAAAAGTTTAAAAAGCAGCATTAAAACTGTAAGGGCACTGTGCAATGGTCATGGCATAAAAATTTAATTATGTATATTATTACACTTCACTGTTTATATGTGTGTGTTTGCACCGCTTGTGTGCATTTTTCTGCACACAAATGAAATCAGAAAAAAAAAGCTGCGTTCAATCTGTCCGGATGCTGCTCAGTTGTAGCGGCATAAAAATAGCATTTTTAGAGTTATTATACTTCCCTGATTACAAGTGTGTATACGTGTGCGTTTTCACCGCTCACGCGCGTTTGTGTCTACTCAGGAAATTTTTTTAAAAAAGCAGCGTTTAAACTGTGCAGTGGAAAAGGGCCTCAACACTTTAGCAGACCAGAGAGGGATGGTGAATGACAAGGGGAGAGATAATGAGAGTATAATAAGAGGAAATAATGGTTTCTGTCATTTACCACAGGCATTTATCCCCATGAAACTATTTATTACACACACACACACATGCAGTCCTCTATCTGTATTTCACCCTGTTTTTCTATTTCTCTGCATTCTTTATTCCTGGTCCTTGCCTCATTCTGTTTGTTTTTCCTTCCAGTTATTTTTTGTTTGTCTGTGTCTCTCTCTTAGGTGTGTGTATTTCTGTCTCAGGTTATCATCAGTGCTGTCTCACTACATATCCCCAGACCACACACACACACACAAACACACCCTGATAATACGTACTCCACCTCTCACTGTGTTAAAGGTATTACCTAGTTAAACAGTAACACACACACACACACAGAGGAGGCAGTATGTCTGTCTCTCTAGTGCTCGTATAATCTAGCCATAATGTCTCTGTTTTTGGCATGACTGAAAGGCAGAACGATCTTTGGTCAGGAAGTCATGTGACCAGTATAATAAACAGCTGACCTTTTAACCTTCTGAACAAGGTGTAAAATTCTCTGCCCCCCCCTTTCTTTATGTAGTTGTTCAGGAGTCGACTCAGCGCTCCTGCCCTGCCCTGTTCCCAAGTCCAAGTCTCCGTCCCCCGCCTTTACCGGAGAAAAAGCTCCTGAGCCGCACCACCTCCGCCGACACAGAGACAAAGGTCAAGGGTCAAGCTATCAATTCCTGTTCATCTCCCCAGCTCTCGCATTCATCCTCAGCATCTCTGCAGACGCTCCTGAGTAGCGGGGCAAGTCGGGAGTGCGTGTACGCACGGCTGGGTGGACTGTACGGCGAGTGTGTGCGCCGTTTGGCACTGAAGTGCGAGGAGCGTTTTACACACACACAGAAGCACACTCACCGTTTCTTCAACGAGCATGAGTGGAGTCTGTTCAAGCTGAGCTGCAGCCGCGCCGTGTGTATGACCAGGGACGCCGCATACTACCCCGCCTCCTGCTCCTCAGACACACACACGCCTTACGCTGTCAAGGTCAGTGTGTGTGTGCGCGTGTGTGTACATATGTGTGCGTGTCTGTCTGTAAGGATTTTGATACATTTGTATCAAAAAATCGTGTTTTTATAATGTGTGATTCACTAGTCGGAAGTCAGCATTCTGTTAATTATGCATCTAATATAATCCATGTAACCATCATGTTACATGCTTTGAAAAGAGCACTTTTTAGCTTTCAAATAACACCAGCCCTGTGCTGCTGCAATCTACAGTGCCTAAAGAAAAGGCTGCAGAATTTTGGAGCACTTTTTCTGATTAAAATGACACTTCAGATGCAGCTACAGACCTCATTATGTTTCAGTCAATTGTTTTCAATCAAGGTCAGTTTTTATAGTCACATTTTTGAGAGAAATGAAAATTTTACTTATTTATTTTTAAGATCTGTGAACTTGTAGAACATTTTGTTTACAATATTAAATCTCTGTTCGTAGCAATGTTTTATTTAGTTAGGTTTTTACAGACAAAAATACATATTCAGAAATAAAAAAAAGACTCCCTTCTGTCATAATTTTGTTCAAAATGTTCTGAGAATTGAGAAGAATTTAATCAAATTGTGAAGCCAGTGTAACACAGTCATGACTGGAGTGTTTCATTACACTGCAAATTTCTTTATAATGTGCATGAGCTACATTGTTGAATGAAAATTGTGATAGGAAGTGAAGGCTGGATGGATGGATGGATGGATGGATGGATGGATTCATGGATGGAACAGAGAGGAAAAGTGGGTGGAGGAAAAGACAGAATGAGAAAATTGCAATGATGCAGGGAAGAATTAAAGGAAAAAAATGCCATTCTCATGTCTCTGTAAACACTGACCTGTCTGTTTTCTGTCCCATATGCAGATCTGTAAGGGCCATACCCAGGAACTAAGGCGGTCTCACCTGTTTGGCCTGTCTGTACAGCAGTCGATCCCACCCCACTTTAACCTGCAGCACGACTGTGGTCACTTCATCGCCTGCGTCCCTCAGAGCATACTCCCGAGCCACGAAGAGACTCCAGCCCAGCCTTCTTCCCCATCAGTGCCCACCCCCTTGGATCAACAGGAGAGTGTAGTGGTGATCACACGTGACGTGCCGACTCAGAGTGTGGCAGACTTTGTGAGAGAGTATCAGTCGTTCCATAGATCTCATCCCGAGGTGTATGAGCGGCGTGTGTGTTTCCTCCTGTTGCAGCTCTGTAACGCTCTCGAGCACCTTAAAGCTCATGGCGTCACTCACCGCGACCTCTGCCTTGAAAACATGCTCCTGGTGCCCCAGAAGCGACCTCTGACTTCCGACCCCAGCACTCATGAACCTTTACCTCGCCTCCTAATTAGCAACTTCTCCAAAGCAAAGCGGCGCTGTGAGACAGACGAGAAGCAGCTAGCTGAGCTGACCCGCATGGCGCCTGAGATCGTCTCTGCCTCTCAGTACCGCAAAGTTGACGAGTTCCAGACAGGTATCCTGATCTATGAGATGCTGCACCTGCCAAATCCTTTCGAGGCCGTCCCATCACTCCGAAACCGCCATTACCGTATCGAGGAGCTTCCTTCCATCCCTTCTGTTTCCATCTACTCCTCCGGGCTGGAGCGTCTCTCTCATCTCCTGCTGCGTCCCGACCCGGACGAGAGGATCCATATTGTAGAGGCTAAGCGTGGCCTGCAGAGTCTGCTGTGGGGACCACGCCGAGAGGTCCTCGACCGTGTCACTGCTGACAACAGGAAGGACAAGGACCACAACACACTGTTGAACTGGCTAGATGTGAAGCGTGCGCTACTCATGATGAAGTTTGCTGAGCGCTCGCTGGAACCCGAGAAGATCACAGAGCTTGAGGACTGGCTCTGCTGTCAGTATTTCTCCAACGCACATCCACCCTCCCTGCTGCGCACCGCCCAGTTGATGCACATCATCAAACCCTCACATTAATAACTGTGTGCGTGCCTGGATGTGTGTACTCCATTCAAGTATTGCCTGCATTTTCCTGCTGTTTTCAAACAGGTCCTATAGTCATGAAACAGCGAGGAATACGTGTGTGTGCTTTGAACACATTGTTTGCTGATGGTGCACTTTCTGCTGTCTCATAGGTTTCAGCTCTCCTGCAGGGTTTAAATGCATCTTAAAGTCATTCTCTCTGCCACAGATAGACTGCTGTCCTGCTGAACATACTGTATGTCTGTGTAATGATATTAAATCTCTGTATTACTGTTGTGATCAGACATTTCCTGTGCATTTCTGTACATTTCGGCACTGACATTACCTCATATTGCCATTCATGTTACTGTAAGAATTGTTAATTAATCGTAATATGTAAGTTAAACCAGTTACAGTAGTTCACACTCTTTCTATATAGGGCTCACATATAGAGAATGCAGTTATCCAATTTTTATTAACATGTAACACTGAGATCCTGATTTTTTTATTTGCTTGTATTTAATAGACAAATTGCACTGATTGGTGCTCGGTGTTCCAAGAACCAATCACAGTTAAGATCTGTTGTACTGAGTCACACAGACTGAAAAGCTTTGATTCTTAAAACATGATGTTCATGCCATATCTGATTATATCTAAACGCATTGCAGGGTTATCAAAAAATAGCTATAGACGTCTTTAGTCCAAAGGCGGTCTTTATACACTGTGCAGTTTTGTGTTCAGATTGTAACAAATGTCTAAAGCTTGACTGTTTCCAGAAAAGGCAATGTTAAACTGAAATTTCACCCATTTATTAATGTGCAAGTAAACTGTGTGAAGCAGGTCTCACTGAGGATTCGTCTTATCACTGAAATGCCTGTTTCGTTTGTCTATGAATAGCAAGTGTGTATGCTGCTTGTTTTTACAGCCAGAATTCACTGAGAGAATGATCATCGTAGCGATGCTGTGAGATAAAAATGATGCTCTGAGTATTATCCACTGTAATTAACCTGCTGGAAACTCATCAATAAACTGTAAATATCTTTTCAGAACTGGAGTACTTTTCTATTTTGTTTCATATTTCACAGAAAATTTTTGTGTAAATTTTAATATTTACATTTACATTTATTAGTTTTATACATTTATTTATATATATATATATATAAAATATATATACTGTACACTTACCCAAGAGCAACTTCCAAGATAACTTCTTGGTTTAAGATGATGTGTCTCCATCCAGGAAGTGATGTCAGAAAGCCACTGATATCTTCTGTGAGACTCTGGTTGTAGATAAAGGAAAAGTGTAAAGAAGTTATCAATGTAGCGGTGCTGAGAGAGATCATTAAACAACAGACATTCAGGACCAAATCCCATGGTGTGTTTATCCTGCATGTTTAAATGTACTTTTATTTTGAAATCAATCTTTGGAGTTTAAAAGAGGTAGGATACATTTAGGGTCATTGAGAAGTGGGATTAGGGGAAGAACCTTGAGTGATAACCTTGAAACTGATCACTCATAACGGCTTAAACCAGTCATTCACTCTCCAGCTTCTTCTTTTTCTCTCCCTCTTCAAGTTACTAAGACAAAAATAAATGCAGCTTGTCATGTTACAGAGAAACAAAGTGTAAAACGAAGTGGTACCTCTGACTGTCACTGGAGACTCCTTCCAAAAATGTTCACTATTCTGTGTATCTCCTTGTAGAAAACTTCACCGCGTCAAGGATTATACTTTTTCTTGTTTATTACTAGCTTTGGATTATGTAGCACATCCGCCATACGAACCCCTACAAAAGGTGTTACTACAGAAACAATAAAGTTAGAAGGGTTGCATTAATAGAAACCTGTGATTTGGAGCTGCACTACTGTCAGAGCTGCTGTTATAGAAAACTAATCAACACCTTCTGACCAATCAGAATCCAGAATTCAGCAGCACTGTAGTCTAAGCGACTGTTAAATATTTCAGTTCTGTATAAAGTACATGTACAAGACTAAAGATCAGACACTTTAGAGCAGCCGTCCCCAGCCCTGTCCCTGGATATCTATCATCCTGAAGGTTTCATCTCCATTATTTGATCAGGAACTTTTTAAGGCAATGACTGGATTGTCAGGTGGGCAGCATTATGGCTGAAGCTAATGTCTTCAGTGAGGTATGTCTCCAGGAACAGGGTTGGGGACCACTGCTTTAGAGACTTTATTTAAGCATCACTGACATCTGCTGGTCATTTTAGAAATTTATCTTTGCAGCCCTTCCAGCAGGGGGCGATACAGGTACAGTGTGGTGACTGCAGTGGCCTTGGGGCTGATGGGAAAGGCACAGTTATGTTGCACTTTCAAGCATTGTTGTAGTCTGTACATATCAAAGCTCTTTTTTTTATTTTTTGGATAGTGTGGATGTCTGTTTTAAAAAAAAGTTAATAAACTCTGAAATACCCATGAGCTTATAACATCAGTCCTTAATAATTACTATTATTTGTACCAAAAGTAAAGGGAAATGAGCATCTAAGCTTATTGTGTGTGCTTTTCTTTTTTTTTTTTTTTTTTTTTTTAGCATTTTTGATAAGTGCATCTATTATCTAATCTGAATATTATTGTGAGTCAGTTTAACACATTCATTTTTGCCGCAGAATAGTTATTAATTGTATCCGTTCATGTCACAAAAAAATGTTGCATGCTTCTTTACACTGATAAATTAAGTCAGGATTGAGCCATGTTTTTAGTTTCTTTTTAGAGCTGCAGGTTCTTAAGTTTTGTTTTTTTTTCCCCCAGTAGTTGTGTTCTGAGTGTGTTACTTTTCTCCCATGATCGTCACGTCCCCTAAACAACATGAAAAAGCACAAATGTAAAAAAAAAAAAAATAAAAAAATAAAAAATCAATAGACAAAAATATATATTTTAATATTTGATATTTAAAATGAAATATGAATTATTGTTAATATTTTAATATAAATGTTATATGATAACACGTACATGTGTATTCACTTATTAGTTGATGCTTTGGGTATAAATAGGTTATATTTGAGTTCTTTTTTATAAGTGAAAATCTTTGTGTGTTGCATGTTGATTTATGGTATATTTCTTAAACTTTTTTTTTTTGTACTGTTTATAACATGTATGAACCACTCAGAACAAAATCCATCAATGTTAGTCAGGTTGAATATTAAGTGCTGCCAGTTGAAGCAGTTTAAGGACTTCTGAGAAACAGACTGTTGAAGAAAGTAAACTAAATTCCTAAATTGAACTGTGGGCCCCCTTGTTTTTTTTTATTATTATTATTATTTTAGATGTAAAATTCTTAACTCCAGCTATGTTATAAGCCCTTAAATTTACTTTAAACATAAAAGAAATCATAAAATGAAATGTTAGTAAATTATTCACAAAAGGCGTCTGCCTTTAATTGTTCACTGATTTTAGTTCCTGGTGGTAAATGAGAAGTAACGTGTGAAAAAATAACAAGCAAAGCTTTATTTCTTATCACTCAAATATAGCCAGCATGTAACAAAACTCTATAAACGCAACTTAACATAGCGTATACCATGTGACTGTAACTTATACCATAGGACTGCTGAATTCTGGATTCTGATTGGTCAGAAGGTGCTGATTAGTTTTCTATAACAGCGGCTCTGACAGTAGTGCAGGTCCAAATCACAGGTTTATATCAATGCACTTGTTTTAATATGATATCGTTTCTATAGTAACAACCCATTCACCAGGGACTTATATGACTGACGTTCAACATTACGATGTTCTCTGTAAGGAGATGCTTATTTAACATCTATTGAAGGAGTCTCCGGTGCCAGCACTTTATAACAGTCAGAGGTAAAGCTGTAAATTTAAACTCTACAGGAGTGACAAGTTTATAGTTTTTGGTTGGTTGGAATCCTACAAGCTGTGTTTTATTTTATTTATTTATTTATTTATTTTTGTCTTTTAAACTTCACAAGAGAAGAAAAAAGAGGGAGGGAACAACTGCTTATAACAACTATACGTAATTACAGTAACTGACTTGTTTTGTGGACGTCTCTTATCATTACTGTAAAAGTAACTATACCTGGATGAACGGAGTGATGTGTCATTATTTAATAAGGAATTGTAACTGCTGGTAAATTGTTAGGTGGTACGGTGGTGCAGTTGTTAACACTGTCGCCTCACAGCAAGAAGGTTCTGGGTTGGTATGTTCTCCCCCGGGTTGTGTGGGTTTCCTCTGGGTGCTCTGGTTTTCTCCCAGCACAAACACATTGCACGTTTAGGTCAGCTGGCTACTGTAAATTGCCCGTAGGTGTGAATGTTAGTGTGATAACTCTGTGATAGATTGGTGACCTCCCCGGGGTATACCCCGACTCTCACCAGAAGTCCACTGAGATCCAGCTTCCCCGAAACCCTGGCAGATATGCTCTATAGATAAAGGATGGACGGATATTAAATTGCTGTGCTATAAGAGTTGTAAAGCATTTGGAGACGTGCAGTACCTCCACATCATCACACCACATGACGACTTGTAGTGTGACTTGCTAATTGTATATCTGATATTTTGTCTACCCCGCTGATCTCTTCACATATCTGCTGTCACTGAATTACTATATGACCACTGATAACACTGCTATAAAATGAAAAGTTCTCGGTAAAGCTGGGGCTAAATGACCCTCAGACCATATTTAGCTGATGTAAGTCATGTAAAGACACCACGTCGCTCACGACTGTGCACTTTCACCAGTCACGTTGTGAGGGGAAAAAAACCTGAGACAAAAAATGTAAAAAAAAAAAAAAAAAAAAAAAAATGAACTAAAAAAGAAGTGAGTGTGTGTAGTTTACATTTTGGTGAAAAATATGCAACCAATGCAAACAGCCAAGACTTGCATGTCTGTGTTTGGAAACTTAGCTTGTATTTGAGCTTTTACTTATTTTTTTTTTTAATCTCAGTGAACTTCATTAAGGAAACTTCTTATGGCTGGGGTCACCAAACCTTGAAACACCCAAATAAAGTTGTTGTCCAAATTATTTAACTGACAAAAACTTTAATAAACTCAACCAGGAGCTGAACTGAAACGTACAACCTTGGAAATATCAGTTCCCAGAACACAGGATGCAAAAGGGGAAAAAAACACAGAACTGGAATTGACCAGCAACCTTGACAACATATTTATTTCCACAGATAAACTTCAAAAAGGAATAATTTTCTGGGGTGTTTGTTTGTTTGTTTTTTTGGTTTTGTTTGTTTTGCTTAAAGTTCATCAATTATTATGGGTTATTATAAAAAAGAGAGACAAACCAGTGTGATGTGCATTAGGAAAGCTATGCTGAACAGGAAATAAATAAATAAATAAATAAATAAATAAATAAAGCACCAGAATCAGAGCTTTACTCAGAGTTTTCTCAGTTGCTATCATTTTTTTGATATTTAAATAAATTCAAGACTTGTACAAGAACCCTGAACTAATGTCTGTGTGTTTACAGTTCACTCCGGAACAGTGAAAAAACAAACAAACAAAAAATGTAACACTTTTTCTTCCCCGCAACTGATGATGTATGAACAATTCAGTCAGCCCTGCTTCCTCTGTTTTTATCTGCAGCTCTCAGTAATTTTCCACTGCCCCTGCGTCTTTTCAGCAGGGCGACAAGACGCGTCCCAAACACCTCGCCGCTCCCTACCCGCGCGCGCTACGTAGGGTACAAGAAACAACAGCGGTCAACGGACGACTTCGCGCATGCGCGCTAAATGTTCGGTCGATTTGGAACGCGGCCTTGGTTATTTAAAGAGATACACTGACGCTGCGAGAGTTTTCTTCAGTCCAGGAGCTGAGAGACAGTCAGGGTGCCGTGAACCCCTCCGAGGCCGGATGGTCAAATCCAACCTCCAGCGGATACTCAACAGTCATTGTTTCGCCCGTGAAAAAGAAGGAAAACCTCAGTGTCAAACCCAAATGGATGCTTTAAATTGTAATAATCTCCCCGACATGATTAGCAAGTAAGTAGAAAAGGAGGAAGCGGCGGTGGGGGGAAGGGTGACTAACCTGCTTTACTAATGCTAATATTCCTTCATGGAACATTTTCTTACCGTGGACATTTCATCTTTTCGGCGGGTTATATTTTAACCTGTTTCTCAATATGTCGATATAATTTTTGTTTCTAGCGTTTTTAACTGTTGAGCTTTAAAAGTGCTAGTTAGGAAGCCAAGGAAACGCAGTTTATGTAACTTCTTTTTCTAGATTATTGACGTTGAAAATGGAATGTTTTTAAATTCCTTTAGTTCGCATTTAACAAGGACGACGTACGACACTAAACATCAGCGCTTACTTTAATCACAGTGAAATGTCGAAGAGACTAGCAGGATTAGCAGGCTAGCAATAACGTCGCTGTATATTTTATCAGGTTAGCTAAACCATCTCAGGCTGGATTTTTCTCCATCTCTTTATCGACGACTTGACAAACCCAGACTCTCCAGAATGTGACTTCTTACACATCAAAATGTCTTTAACGGTGTGTTTGGTCAAACGTCGTGTCATTTTTTTTTTTTTTTATTTGTTCGTGTTCGGACGTCAAGTAAACCAGCATGATTAGCTTAGCCAGCAAGGCCTCGTTTCTTGACAGTTGCGTCACAGCTTCCGCTGGGTGATGTGACGTCATGTAGCTGACGGCCTGTTATTCGTGTTGGAATTTTTTTGCTTTCAAAGTGTTTTTAGTTCTCTTTAGGGCTCTAACCCCTCTATTTCTTTAAAATAATAATAATAAAAAAGAACGGATTTTATTTTCTGTATCTCAGTCAGGTTTTTTTGACTTAAGATGTACAATTCATGAAAATAATAATTTTGCTAAAAAAATCTTTTAGTCAATATGCAAAGTTTTTTTTAAAGTTGACCCTTACAGTGAACAGTGCAAGTCTTATCTGACTAACATGAACATCTTATAAAAAGACACTTCATATCTGTGCTAAGGTGTTAAAATAAACCCTTTATCCAGTCTGAAGCGGGGCTCCTTCATGTCTAGTATAATGTAGTGTATCAGTTTGGAGTGGTGGAGTAAGGAAGTTTTCTCATGTGCAGTGTTTGTGTCTATTTGCATAGAACCATGGTGTGATATTTATTTTTTTTTTTCCCCTCATGGTGTCGTACTTCAGGTGGGTGAGAACACAGCAGTCACGCTCTGGTCTGAGTGAGATCTCTGTTGTCTTCCTAATTGAACAGTAGTGAGAAAATAACTTCACTCTGAATTGAGAATCGACTGCAGGAAGTGAAAGAAACAAGCATGTGTGATGTTTTGCAACAGGGTGTGTTTTTTGCAAGGTTTTGTTTGTTTTCTTTCCCTTTTTTTTTTGTGGCAGGATGATGTAAATGTGAGCAGCTGAGTTAGGGGGAACAAGCGGTGCAAAAGTAGCAGAAACGCCATGTGTTTTGGATTTCCGGACTGATTTGGGGGGGGATAAACACTGGATGATATGATGCTTTAAATATTTTAAACTATTGATCTGTCTGTACTATCGTTTGTTTCCTCCATGTTCTTCTAATTGGTGTGATTTTCTATACACATCTTTGGTAAAGATTTGGTTGGCATTTCCTCCCCCCCCCCCCTTTTTTTTTTTCGGGACAGAGTTGTAGAGGCGCTTGACTGTTTTCAGGATGCAAATAGTTGGTTAATGGATGTTTTTGTACACGAGATGTAACGTGAGCCGTGCTGTTGGCATCATTTTCATTGTGTACAGAACACTATGTAATGCATCATGGTTCTCCATTGTAAAGTATCTAGATCCTCCGTGGTTCCTTTGTTGCTGTAGTAACCGAAATGAAGGCTGGGCTGGTGTGTGGTGGTGCTGAACTGCTAATAGCAGTATAACTAGTGGGATCACATCTTGTACTTTTATTTTACCTGAAGAACATTTTACTATTTAAAGATCTATTTTTTCCTGAAACCTTTCTGTTGAGGAAAGTTCATAACTGTTAGCGAGTGAGGGTGATTTTTAGAGAGTGGACACTGGATGGTGTGCGCTTTTATAGCTTACAGTATTTGGCCATGAGCTTGATGCGTGTTAGATGTCGCAGATGCAAGAATCGTGCTTTAGATACAGTTTGCCAAGAACAAGCTGATTAAGTCTTTCACCTGTTCACCTCTGTACAGTGAACATCTATAAGGGTCTACGTAGTAGTTTCCAAACAGGAAAATGAACAATGCTGGTAGATCAAACCAGTTTCTCATCATTGTAGCTGGTAGCCAATAAAATGTGATTGAACAGACTAAGAGATGCACTGGGCATCTGGGGCAGTTAAGTATGGAGGAAGTGTAATGACTCCCCTAACCTTTTGTGAATGTCACATCTTGTGTTTATCCTTGCTTAATGATCTCACTACTTGTTTCCCTAAAGCTGTTCTTATTGATCCTTGTTTTATTTGTAAATGACCGCTGGCTCTTGTTAATCTGGCATTCGGCTTTAGCATTAAAGCGCCAAGCTGTGTTTGTGTCCAAGCCGGAAAGTGAGTGAATAATTATCCCAGGTTATGACTTTTAAACTGAGTTGGTCCTTTTAGCAAAGAGAGCAGGTACAGCTGCCTGCCTACGTTAATAACCTGCTTTGACACTTGTTTAGTAGTGGCTGTACGTTTGGAGAGTGACGTCTCATATACTTTTCTCTAATTCTCTGCATCTGTGTGTCTGTTCCTCTGTAGTCTGTCTCTGAGCTGTAGTAGTACTCCTGGTCCCGGGCCTCTGTGGTGTTCCTGATGCCCCTCTCCCACCCCTGAAGATCCCAGGTGGGCGAGGGAATGGCACACGGGATCACTCTCCCTCAACTCGGCCACTCTACACGGTGAGAAATAATTCCCACGCACACAGAGTTGAATGCTAACAGATCAGCATGTGGTGCCTCCACTGAACTTTGAATCATTTTAACTGCTCCACATGGACACTTGTTACACAATTGCAGCTAACACGCCATGTGTTAGAACACGCATCACATGCGTTTTCACACCCAGACTGGCCTTGAGGCTATAGTGTTCATACACAGTCCTATCTTGGCAAGGCTTATATTAAACAACATGCAACACCTCTTTTTCTATTTACTGATGGTTAGATCTGTATTTTTTTCTCCCCATCTAGAGTGTAAAAGTGGTGTGATCTGTACACTGTTCCAAACCATGTTTTATTTAAAGGGTTCTCGATGGCTTATGAATGTATTGCAAGAACCCTTCTGCATAAACATGAAATGCCTCTTTCTGCCTCCCCAGGACAGGAAGTTAAGCGTGATCGAACGTCCTGCTGGAGGTGGTCGCCCGGCGACGCTGCACTTCCTCAGCCGGCCCACTGTCTCTCGCGTGATCAGCTGGGAGGCGGTTGTTCGTGGCGACGCCCTTTACATCGAGATTCCTCGCGAGCCACTTCCAGAGGGCAGCAAAGAGAGGTCAGGGGTCAAATGGGGAAATGTTTCAGATAAAAGTGACAATATTCATGAAATTTAACATGGATTTCTAAATTGCGTCGTACGAAGTGAGTAATTTTGATCAAAGTATTTTTCTTCCACCAGCTTTGCATCTCTGCTGGAGTTTGCTGAAGAACATTTGAAGGTCACCAGCGTGTTTGTTTGCTTTTACAAGAACAGAGATGATCGTGGTACGTTCCAGATTAATGTCAATGTTAATTAGTGTTTATGAAGTCGTGGTAAAAGGGATCTTGGGAATTCAACTTTTTGTATTAATGATTTGAAAGTGTGGGAGAATCGGGACACACTTTCTAAGATCCTAGGATTTATCAATGTAAAAAAAAAAAAAAAAAAAAAAAAAAAGTATAAATTTGTGCATAGGCTACCTAAATTGTTTCTTGCTGATTTTATTCATCAGCCAAAGATATCAAAATGTAATGCTGCCATGACAACCACCTTCCATCCTTGACTAACAGATAAAAATAGTTATTTTAGCGCACACACACAGGCTCTATGGCTCAAAAGATGCCACATCCTCCTCTAATCTCAGGTCTTCTCATGGTTCAATTCCATGCAGTGTATCTATGCAGTGTGTTTGTCTTGCAGTCTGATCTTAAAGAAGTGAGCAATTTTAATGATTGAAATGAAACTCTAAGTGTAATTATACATTTTTTTTTTCCCTTTGTTTTATCTGTGTAGCTAAGTTGGTGCGTGCGTTTAGTTTCCTGGGCTTTGAGGTTGTGAGTCCGGGCCGTTCCCCTGTCCCTCCTCGACCTGACGTCTTCTTCATGGCCTACAACTTCGATAAAGACTCATCTGATGAAGATTAGACTCCATCTTCCCAACCCTTAAACCCGTCATATCTTTTCTCATTTGATTGCTCCTGTCCTTCACTTGTTCACATCTCTGCTTTTGTTATTGTAATGGAGCTGATTTATTGATGTAACCTGGCTGACATTCCTTTCTCTCCTTCATTTATCGTTCCATCATCTTGAGCCTTTTTAGTTTTGGTCTATATTATAATCCTGTTGTATAAGAGAAAATCATTAGTATGATGTAATTCTCACAGCTATAAAATTTCTTGCTTTATTTTGAATGTACATCAAAAAGGTCATTCAGTTTACACCGTTTATAGGTACTGTTCAACGCTGCGTTTTGATTGGCTTTAAGGTTTAAAGTAAAGTTGGCTGAGAAAAAGTGTAATGATTTGTAAGTTCTGATGCTCGGTGCGTCATACCCGAGTGGAACCAGGAAGTGAGCTTTGTAGGGCATAAAGCTGTAAGTGCTGAAGTATCTATGAATCCAGTGACGATCCTGTTGGGTGAAAATTGGTACGACGCCAAAGTGGTTTTACTGCCTGCTCTTTGTGTGTTTTGCATTGTATAACTTGCGTTATGATTTGAATTCTCCATCCCAATCATGGTTTGGCTCTGATGTTCCCTGCTTTAGTGTTGTGCTTATGTGAGAAATAAAATAGATTTTAAAAAAATAAATAAATAAGCAGCGGCTGTCTTCTTGTTTACAGTAGATTGTAATGAGCTGTATGCCTGTATCAAAACAATAAACATTTATGTCCCTCACCATCTGGAACTGCCCTGTGCAGGATTTCCTGTTTTCCAGTGTTTGTGAGCACTTAGTGGTTCATAAATGTGGAAATATCAAGGTCACAAAGTTGAAATTCGAAAGATGTTCATTAAATACTTTTTTTTTTTTTTTTTCATACAATGTGCAAAATAAAATTGTTTTGCCATTTATTTATTTTGTAAATGCTGCGTACTTAAAATCTCAAGATGCTGAAGAAAAATAATTTTGGCTTAAGGGGTTCAGAGATATCTTGAGCCCCTGGTCTAGTCTTATAGACTTTTTCCAGCTATATCTAACAATCCAGTGGTTCCCTAATTTATCCCTCTGGGATTAATGAAGTACATGTCTGCTATCTAAAGGTCTACAATAAGATGAAAGACAGTTGCTAAATATAAATCATTTGAGATATTAAAACTGATCTTTTGTTTGGTGTCAAACCCTCAATTCTTTTACTCAGACTGCAGTCTAGCTTTGTGTAATCTAGAGGTCTCATAACCCTTTATAATTAACAGATTTCTTAACTGGGTATTAAACATTAAAGCAGCTATTTACTACAGTTGAGAGACTAGAGAGAGGGTCCCTGTGTCTCTCAAGGGACAAGGAAGACATGCATCTAAACTCTTCTCTGTTTTGGCACCTAGGTGGTGGAATGAACTTCCCCTAGATGTCTGAACAGCCGAGTCACTGGCTGTCTTAAACACCTTCCTCTTTCGGGAAATACTTAGATTAACACTTCACGTTAATAAAAAAAAAAAATTAATCTGCCTACATACTTTATCTTCCAATAGAGTCTCTTAACCTGGGTTGTAGTGAACCAGTGTGTGAATGTATTCACAGATAAAAACTTTAAAGCACTTATGTAAGTCGCTCTGAATAAGAGTGTCTGCCAAATGCCGTAAATGTAAAAGTAGATGTAAATGTACTATCTCTCGTTAAAAAGGAGGGGCAATAAAACTGATTAACTGTGAAACATCTCAGCTTTATTCTGACATTTTAGAATAATATTCATCTATAGCAACAAAGAAATGATTGGAAAAAAGGGCCATTATTCCTGACAAGACAACAAGACAAGATCTGTGATTCTATTAGGCCTTGTGTTTGGATAAAGCATCTGCAGAAAAACTATATACAAGAAGGTAAAACCTCCATATGTGATATTTATACAAGGACACTTACCCTCTATGTCATCACTTTCTTTGGACTGTAGGATGAACCCTGTCACCATGAACACCCCATGTTCTTAGCTTTTTTTTTCTTTTCTTTTTTTAACTTTCCGGTCTAATCAAATGAAAGATTTTCCACAAGAGGGCGCTCTTACCACACTTTCTCATCCCACCGACGTAATTCTTCCACAGCTTCAAGAGAAAATCTTGAGAGGATGATCATGCTCTTGTCCTCTCCATTTTCCTCCATCTTCCCTCATTCACTTGTTTTACATTTTTGAGTTTTTTGTTAGTGGCAAACAGATGGGTTTGCTACTGTAGCATGGCTGAAGATTTTTTAATGCTGAACAT
>JAOVYU010000026.1:16754781-16766513 GCA_025674565.1 Synodontis membranacea
TGTGGCTGTGGATGTGGATGTGGGTTTGCGTGCATAGGTACTGCCCCACTTGTAAGAATGACACCACTGAAGTAGTGAAAGCAGGCGAAAGACTGAAGGAGAGTAAGAAGAGGGCCAAGATGCCTTCAGCAACCAATGGGAGCCAGCGGGACTGGGGAAAGGTGAAAACAGACACACACAAGCTATGCATATGTATAGATGAAGGCGCAAAAATTGCACAAGCTAAATGTCATCTGACCGCAAATGTAATGGGTCAACATACACCTGTTTGGTGTGTGACATTTGCATCTTTAGTTTTACCCTATGAGCTATGAGACTAATGAAATACCTAATAATTTTTAGTTATGCAGTTTGTGTGTGGGTGTGAGACAGCTGCTTAATATTGCATAAGCAACGTAGATGACCATGTGACTGATTTAAGCCAATGACCATGAAACAAATCTATTACATAAGAGGGATGAGCTTATTGGGGAGGCAACGCTTTTGTGTCGTTAGGAATTAGGATTGTCACAGTTCCATGGATGGTCATGGCTTACGATTGGACATTTACCTCTCTAATCCTTTTTTGCGTCCGGCTGAAACCCCCTAAATATTTCACACCCCCTCCCCCGGGACTCTCCCCAGATCGCACTATGGCAGTTTCTAACTTTTTCTGGGTGTAGGGTCATGACTGCGCTGACCTGTGTTTAATCTGCTATTGCTTAAACACACTGCTACTCTGAGCATGTTCTAGCTTTACGGTACACGATGATGATCAGACTCACAGAAGATCATGGCATTGCTGTGCTCTACCATTACACTGTTAAACCCAACATTCTATTTTGGGCTAAGCTGTGCTGCAGACTGCCATGCTAGTTAGATTTTTTCTTCACTCAGCTTTCAGCCACTCTTTCTTTTAGCTTATGACAACAAGAAAAATACTGACAATGTAAGACATTTTACGAAGAGGCCATTCTCAAAAACTTCCTAGGCTTGTGTTGTTTGAATGGTCCATTAATGTTGGGATACTGTGAAACCAGGATAATTTTACACTAGGTCATCATACTGTGCATAAATGCATAAACCATAACACCCTTAATAGGTATTTAAATGCCGAGTGATTTCTCCTCTTCATTTCCTCTTCTCCTCTCCCCTTCATCACTGCATGACTGTGTGTGATGTAGCTATTCTTGTGTCATAACGCAAGACCATTTTAGGACTTTAAAAAGCCTGCTGTGAAGAAACTGTTGTGTTTTTAACACGCTCGATGATATAATACATTGACAGCGATAGTTGTGATGACTGCTTTAAAACAGCTTTTGTACATTAAAAACATGCATAAGGGCCGTTTATGATTAGGTATCGGGCTGGTTTTGTTACACGGACCCGGCCGCCAGTCGTAAGTCCCACTGCAAAGACTTCTGCCTTGTGCTGTTTCTCTGCTAATCATATAGAGATTCTAGTGCCCATCTCTTTCAATAAAGACTGGTAAAAGAATCCAATAACTGCTTTCAAACTAAACAAAGCCAAACTTATTTATTTTAAAAGGACTTCACAAATATCCCAGAGAAATAGCCAGCCAGCTAGCTGTAAATATTTATCCCCCAAACCTAAATAAACTGGCTAAAGTTTACCAATGCTATCTCAATTTACTACTACAATGCTCCAGTAACAGAGTCTGTTTTAAACTAGACAGCTAGTGCCAACACTGAGTGAATACGCAGTGAGTCATAACAGGGAAACACTTCCTGTGCTCCTCGTTAGTGCTGTGGCTAAGAGAAAGCAGTGGGGGGGGGATTAGTATGTGTGTGAACAGTGGCATGAGACAGTGTGTGTATGTGTGTGTTTATGTGTGTATTTACACGTGATATCTCATTGAGTCATATCCTCTCATGTAGCTCAGGCTGAGATCAGTCACGGCAAAAAACGCTGTTACTGGAAACACCAGAATGAAAAAAAACAACCACACACACCAACACTCATTCATTCCTGGAAATACAACCAGAGCTAATTAAAAACACCAAAAATTAGAGCTCAGAGCAGTGACCTTCAACCTGGTTAGCAGCGGACATGTTGATAATCAGATCCGTGGTACTCCACACACAAACAAAGATCTAAAATGTACGGTACCGCTTTTATGGACACATCACAGTATCAGGAGTGTCATAAAAAGCAGGCTACCTAGATAGGGAGCATATTTTTTGTTTTGCTCCATTAATAATATTTATAAGGACAGCTGGTCTGATTTTGGACTATGACTACATTATTGTGCTACGAAGAAAGCTACATGTTTATCTGGACTTGGTTTTATCGGCACTTAAATATTAACTTTAGTAATTCATCTCGTGTGTCATGAGATTTTATACACGAGTTGTATAGTGCATAAATACGTGTTTGTTTGATTGATTTTTTTTTTCTACTGTAATCATCAGTACCAATATGGATATTTAAAAGAGTAATTAAGTGAATTTATTATAAATGAATCAAGGACATCATGGAACCTCATTTTATTTAGCTCTGTTTTTGTTTCTCCTGTTTAAATATGACTAGTGTGTGTGTGTATTGTAGGGAATGGCGTGTGTGGGTCGTACTAAAGAATGCACCATTGTTCCATCCAATCACTATGGTCCAATTCCTGGAATTCCTGTGGGAACCACCTGGAAGTTTCGTGTGCAGGTGAGGACATAGTGTGGGGATTCTCAGAGCTGGTTTTGTTTGCTTGTTTGTTTGTTTGTGTTAAATACCAGTACAAGCATGACTGTTGTTCAAACTTTTTATTATTTATGCTGTTAACGTGTGCCATTACCATCCATTAACTCACGCTGGGCTTTTTTGTGGTCAAATTCTATTGTGCCTTCCGGCGGCGGTGCTGTAGGTGAGTGAGGCGGGGGTGCACAGGCCACATGTGGGTGGGATTCATGGACGCAGTAACGATGGCTCCTATTCACTGGTGCTGGCCGGAGGATTTGAAGATGAAGTGGTGAGTTTCACGAAGATTCCATTACATTTACAGACACTCCTTCTCTCTCTCTCTCTCTCTCTCTCTCTCTCTTTCTCTCACTCTCACACACGCACGCACACACTGTCTTTTTTGTTATCTTTACTTTTCCCCTCTTTTTCGACGTTTTTCGTCTTCGCTCCTGCATTCGTTCTTCTTTCTCTTGATTAGTAGGTTTTTCTGTTCCTCTCCCCACCTCATCCAGTGATCGTCCCATTGCTCTTGTGTGAGTTCTAGTTTAGGAATGTCCTAGACTCTTTTTTTCCTTGTCTCTCTCTCTTTCTCTCTCTCGCGCTCTCTCCCCTGATTGAAATTCTCCGCCTCATTTGTAGTGAGTAAAGGAGGATCTTGAAGATTGAATTTCGTCGTCTCGTGTTCACATCTCATGCTCGACTGCTGAGTTTAATAAAGAACTTTATGAAGCAGAAATCTGTACCTTAGACCAGACTGACAGTGGATAATACAACTTCACACAGCTCTGCGGATATTCGAGCGCTTTCACAACAGCTGATTTAGGATCAGCTTACTGTGGTTACTGGAAAATACGCAGCCTTAATATGGCGGCCATTTTTATTCTACGTAACGTGTGTACTAAATCAGCACTTTAGAGCCCCCTGGTGGTGTAGTCTTGTTTAGTGTTCGCCATCTTGGTGTAAGCAGCTTTGTTTGTCCGATAACTGACACTATGCTAAAGCTAACGTCCTGTAATACCCTGAGTGTCAGTGTGACATTAGCACTAAGCTAACAGTAGTATACGCTGGAGTATCACGCTTATTGTAAACACGTTAACAAGCAAATGTGGTGATTATAATACATAATGTGGATCACTTCACGGAGTAAGGCGCAGCACCTGAAAGACAAACAAAACTGGGTTACAAAAACTACAAAAGCAAACCTATTACAATTTAATTGTCAAATGTTAATCCTATATTCTGTGTGTTCTTAACTTTGACCTTTCTGTTTTAGGATCGGGGAGATGAGTTCACGTACACAGGCAGCGGAGGTCGTGACCTTTCAGGAAACAAGCGGATCGGAGAACACTCGTTTGATCAGACTCTAACACACATGAACAGGTGCAACCTATGACCCTTTTTATAAAGAAAGCAAAAATGTTTACTTTTTCCCCACAATATCAGAATCAGCCATATTGGCCAATCTAAATAATTTCAAGGAGAAATAAAAGTGTATAAGCTCTATTGCATGTGATTTGCAATTTTAAGGTGTCTGACATGTTTTTGATGTTAATTTCAAAGATTGAAACATTTTAGGCTAAAAGCATTCATTTCTGCTGGGGGTTAGTAAATGTACAATCCAAAATGACTGCACTAAGCACCAGATTATTGCAAATATTTAGCCTATTGCCACTGTAAATATTCAGTCGGTCGGTCAGACCTTAAGTTTGAATTTTACATGACAAGGGAGTTTCATTCTGCTGCAGAGAATAGAGCCATGTATTGTTTAGATTACAAGCAAACATTATAAACTGCACAAGAAAAGCATAATCATAATTTTTCCAGCCAGAACAAATATGCCTTAGAAGAGCTATCCGTTATTAGGCGCAATGTTCAACTTAAACAATATCATATCATTTCCCTTTTTCTGTTATTTAGTGAATTTTGCGCAAAAGTAAGCAGACACTTTGGTGGTGTTTGTTTTTTGTAACACAATTTTGTAATTGTGTTTTATGAGAAACTGAGTACAACACTGACCTTGAATTTAAACAGTACGTGACGTGTAAGTGTAGCAACAGCCTTGTAGCGTGAAGATTCCTTTGTCCAATCCACGCTACTTGTTTTCATCGTGTTCTTCAAGCGTTGCAGTTTTTTGTTTATTTCTCAGGGCACTTGCTCTGAACTGTGATGCCCCTCTGAATGATAAAGATGGGGCAGAGTCTCGTAATTGGAGGGCGGGGAAACCAGTCAGAGTGATCCGAAGCTCAAAAGGTAGACGAATCAGCAAGTATGCACCAGAGGAGGGAAACCGCTATGATGGGATCTATAAGGTAACAAAACACACATGTAATCCTTCCACATTTCTGGCTTGTCACTCACTCGGGGGCCATTACATTTTGATAGTCATGCTTCACTGCCTCTAATTTAAAAAAAAAAACATTTAAGGAATTGTTTGTTAGCTTGAAAGAGTTCAGTCTGTGAAGCTTGTCTTTACCAAATAGGCAACCGTTTTTTTGGCAAGCCCTGCTCACAGTTGCTCCTGGTCTACAACTCTGGAACAGAAAGTGAATTTGGCTCTGGGTTCACTGGTGGAAAGATGTCTTATTATGTGACTCAGTCGTAGATGTTATTGGTTTTACTCATCAGAGCATTGTCTCTGCTTCCCTCAGGTAGTCAAATACTGGCCTGAAATTGGAAAGTGCGGCTTCCTAGTGTGGCGATACCTGCTGAGACGTGATGATGTGGAGCCTGCACCGTGGACAAATGAGGGAATCGAGCGCAGCAAAAAACTCGGACTGAAAGTGCAGGTGAGGACAGTACTGTCGGTAAAACACAGACCCACACGTGCGCGCACACACACACACACACACCACTCTTTTTTGTATAGCATATACATGTCTTTCTTTCCCTTTCAGTACCCTCCTGGATATTTAGAGGCAATGGCCAATAAGAGCAGGAAGGAGGCAACTGTGAGAGGGGGAAGGGGCGGATCTCCACGCGGTAAACGACACGGAGGAAGAGGAAGACCAAGATGTGGACGGCCGCCAAAAAGGGTAAAGGAGGAGGAGGAGCAGGAAGAGAAAGAGGGGGAGGAACCTGCAGAGCACAACAACGGAGAGACACAGAGGAATGGAGGAGAGGACACACAGAAAGACACGGGTCAGTGCCTGAGACACAGAGAGACAGGAGTCCAGGGGAGCGTCAGTTAATCAACCAGTCATTAGGCAGTACTTTAAATGTGTAATCTCTTCAGCAGTAGAGATCTGATGTTAATGAACTGTATATATGTGTACTTATCTCTGTGTGTATGAGCAGTGTGTAAGGAGCAGCAGGAGCCCAAAGCAAAGCGGCTAAAGGAAGTGGAGGCATTTGTGTTATCAGAGCAGCAGCGTTCACTTATACAGGAGGATGATGGAAACAAGAAAGTGTGGGATGAAGCTCTGGGCTTCCTTACTGAGGGACCGGTAAACAGACATATACTCTTACGTACACATACACACAGATACAATTAAGCTGTATTAATTTTGATTACATGATACTTCATGTTTTTCCTACAGAACTTCCTGCGTAAGGTGGAGCAGATCTTCATGTGTGTGTGCTGCCAGGAGCTTGCTTACCAGCCCGTCACCACACCCTGTCAGCACAATGTTTGCAAGGTGTTTGTAGTTTTCTATTGGTTTACCTTTAAAATTTACATTAGAATTACTTTAACTTCAAAACTTCAATTGGTTTGTAAATAAACATGACAAATTGAAAATAATATCGGGTATGTCATTATTGTTTTCTGAAATAGTCATATATTTTCTAATGTAATATACAGTACCAGTCAAAAGATTGGACACACTTTAATTAGATTGGACTAATCGAATTACATTCTTTGTTTTTATTACTTAAAAGACACCTGATATAATATGGATTAGAGCAGTTGTTGGATAGGGCTATTATCTGTATACCAACACTACCTCAAAACAACACAACTGATACTCAAAAAAAAATGAAGGAGACAAGAGCTTCCATTAATGAACTTTTGACAAGGCACACTGAACTGATGAAACAAGTTATGATAATGCCAGTAGTGTGTACAGATTTGATCAAAGTAAACGGTGACTACTTTGAAGAAACTAAAATATGAAACATTTGGTTTTTTAACCACATAATTCCATATGTGTAATTTCATAGTTTTAATGTCTTCAGTGTTGTTTTACAATGTAGAAAATAGTCAAAATAAAAGAAAAACTATGACTGTGTAGGTGTGTAGGAGTAAGGAGTAATTAGAAGGTCTAACCCTTGTCTGGTACTGTATTTCAGTGGGAAAGCTTTGGTCGATTGTAGCGTGAGATTTAACTGAAACATGACAGCATTGTTGGTTAATATTTCGAGACATCTCACGTTATTTTACCTTTCTGCTGCTTCACCAGGAATTTTCTTTCACACGGAAAATGGTCCCTGTGAATGATCTCACACTGCTGTTGTGTTCTTGTAATTACAGACCTGCTTACACCGATCGTTCAGAGCTGAAGTGTACACCTGCCCAGCATGTCGTTATGATCTGGGGAAAGATTACGTAATGGTGCTGAATAAAAACCTGCAGCAGCTCCTGGATCAGTTTTTTCCTGGATACAGCAAGGGCCGATGAGACGTCACCGGAGATACGGACAGAAATAATCTCCATCCAGCTCAATGGCACTTACACACAAACACACACACAAACATACACAATATCAGTGCACTAACTCCTACACCTAACATGGTAACATACAAAGCGCACACACACAGACACACACACACACACACACACATACGTTTCATGTAGATGTTTCTTTCATTAGCACCAGCCTGATACTTGTATCCCAAGGACACCCAGGTCATCACAGTGATCACAACCTCTGGTGGTTGTGTAATTGGTTTATTCATCCCTACACTTCTCTCAACTGAAGGACACACACACAAATACACAAACACACTCTCGTCAAAGGAGCAGTGGAAAACTAGCAACGGCTCATTCAATTCAAAGGATCTGTTGAGGATGGACTAATGGCTAATGGTAAACAAGTGCAAACTGTTGCTAACAGGGGAAAGATGGCTCACAAATCTTCACAAAATTGATTTAAGTAATTTAACCAAACAATCCTAACCCGGCATCAAAGAATCAACATTAGGGGCAGTTAGTAAGAGTGGAATGTTCAGATGGATTTCATTTACAGTTATGACAATCGTGTATTTCAGTACCCCGTTGATATCCGTTAATCACAGCCAGCTAGTTAGCTATACATCAGATTACTTCAAAGAATTACAATTACGTTAATTGCTTATTTTGTTTTGGAATGGTTAAATATTTACAGCTAGCTGGCTAGCTAACCTCCATGCTTGTCATCTCACACTTCTAGTTACGATTTTT
This sequence comes from Synodontis membranacea, assembly GCA_025674565.1. Classification (NCBI taxonomy): domain Eukaryota; kingdom Metazoa; phylum Chordata; class Actinopteri; order Siluriformes; family Mochokidae; genus Synodontis; species Synodontis membranacea. The sequence continues at coordinate 16,762,829 of JAOVYU010000026.1, forward strand.
ATTTTTCACAATAAATCAGTTTGTTCAGTTGAATTTTCTCACTCAGATTGCATACATTAACACAATGATTAGCATAATTGGTTGTGCATTGTGTAATAACCAAACAGCATAATGTATCAGATTTATCGATATGATGGCTGTATGATGATGGCCGGAAAACACTATCCAAATGTGGGCGTGTGTGGACTTGTATACGGTAGAGGGCAGTTTGTGTTACAATGCCCTTTGCAGCATATGTTCATAAAGATGTTTCAGAGGAAGCATGTGTTTGCCCTGATCCTTTTAAAACGAGGAAAAATCCCCCAAAATCTGATTCAATTAGTGTTCATTTGTGTTGTTTGAATGGTAGCTAGCTGAAAATATATCTCATTCAGTTTGTTGATTTTTTGTTTTACTCTTAATCCGAGTCTTGGTTTGCTTTACCTAAAAACACTTCTAATGTTCTGATGTCCGAAAAAAGACTCGTACATTAGCACATAAAAGTAATTAGCCTGATAGCTAATATATTCATTGGTATGATCACCATAGAACTCCTTATTGCAGTTTTTGGTAAATGACAATGGAAATGATCAGTATTATATCACATTCAGTGATAATTATGCTACTCGTAATACGCTTGTTAGCTAGCTAGCTTTGTTGTGGGACAGCTAAACATCTACAGCTAGCTGGCTAGCTAATGCTCTAATGGGATAGTAGTTCTCTCTTACATATTTTTTTTGTTCCACAATAAATCTCAATATTATTTGTTTAGCCTAAAAGCCGTTTCTGATTTTCTTCTTCACATCATTAGACAGAACTTTCTTCGTATAATAATTGTATAAGATGATGATCCCATCCAAGACTGAGGAGTGTTAATTGTTTAGCAATTGTTAATTATCTAAAGCTAGCTAGAACTGTTGGTTTATTATACTGTATATAAATGTAACATGTTTGGGAAGATGCAGTCCTAAAAAAAAAAAAAAAAAACCTTTTTATTATGCTAGCTGTTTTTCATTTCAGAAGATATGAACCAGTCAGTAGGGGCAACCCTAGCTATTGTTAGGAACGCATGAGTTCTGGTCTATAGTAACATGTGCCAACTGGAAGAATTCATATGTGATTTAAGTGAATATTCATTACACTAATGTAATATTTCACAGCACACCCTATCAGCCCTAGTTAGCCAGTCAGCACACAGCTAGGCTTGCGTTCATTGTTGCTGGGTTAATGATGTTTGGTTAAAGGAAATATTGCTACTACCAGGGAATGTTTATATTTAATCAATTTTCTAAACTTCAGAAAAAATCCACAAACAAGATGCAATTCCAAAATGGTGAGTTCTGATTGGCTGAGAGTAGCAGGACTCAATATCAGCATTGTCACTCCAGATCTGTATCAATATTCAACTCTCAATTGAAGGGACTGAGTGACTGGATAATGGATAAAATATACAGTTCTTGGTGAAGTGCAGTGACAGAACTGGAGTTACATTTATTTAATTGTTAAAGCTGATTTGCAGGTTTGAACAATGGCGTTGGCTGAAAAATGTAGCTCACACCCCAAACTGTCTAATCAGCATCCAACTGTGGTATATCTTACAGTATCTCAGCTTTTCTTGCTTTTATTTAGATTTTTTTTTCTTCCATTCCTGCATACATGCAGTTTTTACTTTTGCAGACCTGCCAATCTTCATGCGAGTGAGGGATTCTGACTTTGGAGTATGCTAGTTGTCATACAATAATATGAAAGCAAAAATGGCAGGTGAGCTAATCAACATAAGAATCTGGAATGATTGACAGCTGCAGGGGTGTTTTGAATTCCCCAATAATTGACTGACTGGCTGGAAGCCCCACCCCCTTCCACCATCTCTCATAAGTAATCTTTTGGTTCATTTCAACTAAATTTTCCTGCTGACATAATCTCGTTTTCTGACATGATAAATAGAGAATGTTTGGGGTTCATTACTATGAAATAAACTATCAGTTTGGTCCATTTCCAGCATTACAAAGTAGTTATTCGTACAGGACGATGGAAACACCTGCTAGGCATTGCTGCCGGTCGCACCTCCTCCGGTGCCCAATGGTCAGCTGCAGGGTCATCAGCCAGGAACCACCAATCACCAACATTTCACTCCTTTAATCCTGGAATGTCTCTTGGTGGTGGAGCAGTGACAGGGACATCTCCCTGTCACCCCCTGCAGCTGATAGATCTTTCCTCCTGCAGCTGATGTTGGGGTTAGTTGTTTCCAAAGCACTTGTTCTTCCTCCTCAACCAGAGCCAAAAGCTCCCCTTCTCAGCCTCCTCTGCCAGCTCTTTAGTTGCCTTTTTCAGGATCCCTCCAGTCACTCCTACGTCCCTCAGAAGGCGTATGGTTGAATGTCCCACATAGCCTCAGCATCCAACCACCACTGGATAGATGGTAGTCTTCCAGCCAGCCATCCATCACTCCGCTGCCATTTCTGAGTACTTTACCTTTTTTTGCTCATAGGCGGCCTCTATCCCCTCCTCTGCTGGTATTGTGAGCTTGAAGAGGAGCACATATTTTGCCTTGGTGGACCACACCGCTATGTCAGGGCGGAGTGATGTAGTGATCTCAACCAGGAAACGAAGCTGCCTGTCTAGGTCAACCTTCATGTCCCACTCCTGGTCGGGGGAAAACAACCTGGATGTTTCTTGCCTGATGTTTCTTCTCCCCCCACCTTCCGTGACGAAGCTGTGGTCCTCTGCCCGTGGTATACCTCTGCCAGCTTCCTCAGGACCTGGACATGGCACCATCTATAGCAACCCTGGGAGAGTGCGATCTTACAGCCTGATAAAATGTGCTGGAAGTCTGCATTAGGGGTGCTGCAGAGCATGCAGTTTTCTTCATTCCCGAACCACTGGTGAAGGTTCTGAAGACAGGGAAGCATGTTGTATGTTGCCTGGATGAGGAAGCTGAGCCTTGCCTGTGGGATCTTCCAAAGGTCTGACCAACCTATTTTTCGGTTGACAACTCCGTCCAAGGTCGTCCAGCTTCCTTGCCAGCCCTGCAATACGGCCTTGATCTTGTAGCGCTCTTCCTCCATCCTCGTCACCTCCCCCACCACCATCTCCTTCCTCTCTTTACGGTTGGCCTTGGACCAAAATCGAGGTGCTTCTCCCCACCCTAGGCCTGCTCTTCCTGTCTGGACTCTGCCGACAATCTCTTGATGTTGTAGCCGACTAATGGCTTGGTCGACCTCCGTTTGAGTGTTGCACTTCCGACCTGTCGGAATCTTGATGTTCGCATTCCTTATCGTCTGGTGAGTGGACTCTCTAAACTCAAGGACAAGCCTGGTCTTTTCCTGCATGTAGCCCAAACTGATGGATTGCAGTGGCAGATGGAGGCTGTTTCTTCCGTAGAGGCGTGTTTCAGAGAGGCACCATGGCAGTCCCAACCACTTTCAGATGAATGAGTTAGTTTTTTTATCCATCTTATTTGCGGTGGATGAGGGGATATTACTCATTTTCAGCAGCCACATCACCCTCCTGTAGAGTGTAAATTGGTAGCACCAGACCTTGTACTTCCCTGGGAGTTGGCTTTGGTCGATCTTTGCCAAGCCTTCTGAGTGCTGTTTCATCACAGTTTTCCCCATCTGTTTGTCCGTGAGCTCTGCCGTATACTGCCTCCCCATATGCAAGTATATAGTAAACATCGAACCCCCCCCCCCCCCCCCCCCCCCCCCCC
>JAOVYU010000026.1:16766613-16783044 GCA_025674565.1 Synodontis membranacea
TAACTCAGTTACTATTTGTGAGAAGTAACTAGTAACTATAACTAATTACTTTTTTAAAGGTACATGCCCAACACTGATAAACAGTGATAAAGATAAGAAAATACCTATTAATTAGAAATGAACACCCAAGCCAATCCAACACTATGTCTTTATTGTAAGATTTACGAAACAAATGTTAGATGTTTTCTCGCTGTATTGCCAAATGTAAACAATCCTACCAAAGACACAAGACTCGCACTGTTTCAAAATGGAAATACTTCACAGCCCTGATTGCTGCTTAAAATATACTTTTCCTACAATAAGAAGAAAGCGTGCATGTAAACTTTTCTACTGTCTACATTTTAACTAAAACAGGCCCCTCCCCCAACCACCCTCAGTGTCTGGTGTTTACCATAAAAACCTTATATGTACTCACACTCCAGTAGCTACCATAGACATCTGATTTGTGAAAAGACTATTGAAAATGTATTCGGTTTTAACCCAGCAAGACTACGCATTATTCCTCTTCTGGGTTGGCAGGTCTGTAATTGATGGATTAGTGAGAAGCTAGTTCAGAAGTATTAGTGTCAGTATAGTTCTAGGGCATGAAGATTAACTGAATTAAAGGCACTGTTTTGGGACTATGAGCCATTCAACAGCTATCTAGATCAGATTTTTTGCCAACGTCAAAAAACCACTAGCTGTTTTTATTTACACAAGTCCAGAGAGGTTACGCAGTATTATTACATTTCTGTCCAGATCAACTATACTTAATAAATGTTGCGTTTTGTTAATGCAGGCTGGTTAAAAGAGGACATCTAAAACTAACAGTTAATTACGTTACCAATCACATTTGAGATCTTTAGTTAAGTCATATTTAATCATTCATAATTGTCATAATTTTACAATATGAACATTTGTATGGAGTTATTTTATTACTTGTGAAATGTACTGTAAAAAAACTTTTATGAATTGAAAATTATTAGATTAGAAAACTGTAATTGCAATTTCACAGTTTTTACTTTATTTAGAACATTTGTATTTTTATAACATTGACATTACAATGAAGAGTCACAATTTATCCGTTTACACAATACTTAGATAAAGTTTCCAGCTGTAAAGTTTTTGAGCCAATGGGACAGCAACAGGGAGCTAAAGGGGGTGGGGCTAAAGCCAATAATGACATCTGTGACATCTATAAGAAAGTTCACAAAAAGTACAGATTTACAAATTGACTACAAAGTTGTGATTTCATAAAATAACATTATTACTATAGACATGATCTAAACTTGATGTTTTGTTATTTTGACTTTTTGTTATTTTAAGATGATGATAAAAAAAATATACTAATGCATAGCCTCCCTGGACTTGTGTAATTCTGTCAAGACCATTTTATCCTTTTCTCCCAGATGCAATGCAAAAGACAACATTACAGTGAAAGAGTGTAAAACCACAAAAAAAATCACAGGTCCAGCATCATGTCAGGAAGACTTCATGGTCCTAATGAGTGACAGGCACCACTGGGTCATCAAGGGCGGAGCTTAAGCTAAATGTGATCAGCCAATTGCAGACTCAATCTTGTGACATCCCCACTTGCCTTTTTTAAAAAAAAAAATTACTTTTTTTGACTCAACAAAGTGTTTTGCATAAAATACTGGTTTTAATTTTAAAATATAGTAGTACAGTAGCCTAATGGCATTAGCTATGAAACATCAGCACTTATTTTGCTAGCGTTAGTACAGCCCTACAGTTATGTAGCTGGTTAGTTTAGCAGATGGTGGAGAACTCAGGTTTTGTAGCTAATAAAAAGGAAAAAGTTTACGACTGGCTGATCAAATGTAACTTACGCTGTGCCCCTGTTGTTATGGAGGTACCTGACACTGCAAAAACTAGGATTTGAACTCATTTCTCTTGTTCTCACTCGCGTGTTTTCTCCTCAATCGTCTGTCCTGTTTGTGGAGGGAGAGAGCATGTGATTTTCAGTTTTTTTTTCTTTTATTTGAATGAGTTAACTAATAACAATGCTTCATGAACTGCTATAGTGTCTCTGCAGCTAACTGTGATTTGCAAAATCCTTTTCCTTTTTTTCCCCCTTCGAAAAATATTCTTTTTCATTACCCCCTGCAATAGTAGCTAGGTGATGCTAGTAAATTCCTTTTTTTTTTGTGAGTTTCTCTCTCTCTCTCTCTGATTGGTTCTCTATGGTTCTAGTTCTTGTTCCGCCGCTTTGGTTTTCTGCCTTCCATGTCTGTTGTTTCACAGCACGTACTGAAGATGGAGAAAACTTTTAAACAATATAAATACAGTTGATGTGTTATTCTGATGAGCGCCGATCATGCTGTTGTTTTTTTCTAGTGTATAATCCCTCATTTATGTTCATCATCAGCTCTGTTGATGTGGTGAACACTTACCTGATGACGCACAACCTGCCTCAGCAGCAACATGGCTTCATATTGTGATCCCAAATTTTATACATGGTATTATACTTGATATGTACCTATTAAATATTTTGATTTCAGAAATAACATCCTGTTGTTTTGGCTGGGTTTATTAAAGGTGTGTGTAAAGGGAAATCAAACATCCACACAGTCCCTTTACAACACATGGGTAAGATCAGCTAAGACGTTTGCTTCTTTAGATCTGCACAGGAGCTAGGATACTAACAAATAATAGAAATGTATAGCTACCTGTATATCTAGGTTCATTAAATGTGTGTGTGTGTAAATCATCACATAGACAAACTGATTAGTGAAGTTCTGACTAAGATACTCAGATGGGGGCAGCATAATTCTAAATAGATCCTGTGTGACATAGTAAGATGAGCCACATCTGAATGGCTTGTTGAAGCACATGTATTCTGAAACAGGCACTCTGGATATACAAATGTGTATATACTCAAACATATAATATGTCCGCTTTAAACTCTTCAGTCTTCTTTTTTTCTTAGTGATTATGTACATATTAAAACAATCCTGATGAAAATGTGTGGACTGGAAATAACACCAGCAAAAAACATCTTTCTGATCCATAGTTAAAATCAACCATTTATTAATTTCAACTACTTTTTAAATTTCATCCTTAGTCCTGAACATCGTCCTAAAATAAATTTTCTTCTATTCATGTTCATTACTCAAATCATTCCGGGTTACGCTTTTTGTTCCACAGTTGGTTAACATTAAAGAACGCATTTTCTCCCCTGAACAGTGCAGAAAGGTAAACAGCGAAATAACAGCATTCAGGACGAGAAAAGTCTTGGTTCCCATGGAAACAGAAGCTGCAACAAAAAGGGGGCGATGTATAAATTATTGGGAAAGTGAAAGATGGCCTCTTCCATGAAGAGATTTTACAGCAATATTACTTAGTTGAGAGAATCAGTGACACTGTAATTGAGAGAAGTAAAACATGGAAAATGTAAATTACATGACTGAGCTCATGAGGAAATATAAAAAAAAATTTAATGAGAGAACTATTATCCTGAAAATGAGGGGTTAATATACCCTTGTGAGGAACAAATGTCCTCACAATGATGATTGTGAAGATCTGACAAATTTGAGTGGTCTTCACAGGTCATTGGTCCTCACAGGTTTTTCCTTTGTTTTTAAAACAAAAGTAAGAAAAAATAAAAGAACCATAAAGGTTCCTTTTCATTCTTTTCGTTAAGTTTAGGGTTATGTTTAGGTGCAGGCGCAGTATTAATTAGCTGTAATAAGCATCATGTCAAGGTCCTCAGATGTATAGCAAAATCAATGTTTGTGCGCGAGTGTTGTACACTCTGGCTCCTCCTCGTGGTAATCACCTATTCATTGGGAAGCCATGTCTCATATCACACTACTTAATGCCTACATGCATTTACTATCTAGTCTAGAAGATAAACACAGACTCACAGCCTCAGCGGTTCTGTCCGTAGTATACATGGACCTTTTGTACACTTTTCTAGCCATAAGCTTCATGATTTCAAAAGTTGCAATCTGACTGGCTCGCCACACATCCATGTCTACACATTTCCAGTGTTAAATTGCTAAACTAACCCTGTGATGAATCTTTTACTTGTTATTTCATCACCAAGTGCATGGGTCTTTCTTTTAATATTTAATAATGGGCCTGGACAAAAAAAAAACATTGCCCCCTCCTGGACATGGTTCACACTACAATAGAGTAGAAAGACTGATTCATTGCTGTTTCAATCGATGGGTCTCACTAGTTTCTTCATTTCAGGAGTCTTCTGACCCTGAAATAAACTCTGCTCCAATTTGGAACAAAAAAATTGACCTTAAAGAGGGAAGCATACAAGAAGTTCAGCTGGGTTAAAAGGTTAAAGGGTTTGTCAATGATTATATTACAATTCACTTCACAGGGATCGGAGGATCATTTATGGAATGATAACAAAGCATTCTCGATACTGCTTATTTGGAAACAGAAGTTGGGGTCGAAGTGTACTTCTGTGGCCGCAGCCTCACACAAGGTGAACACAGACGTGCGCATGGGTGTCTCCAATGTATACTCAATTTTCTAATGTTCAGGGATGCTTAAATTACTTTGGGCAAATTACTGCACGGTTGGCTTCAACTTTACAGTCAACTTGACCAACTTGCAACTTGCATGTGCACCATATCTGCGGAAGTATACTTCGACCTTTAGTGTTTGAATCATGCAAAGTGGGTGAACCATTCAAGGTCACGCCCACCTACACAATCAATGGACATAAAAAAAGGTTCACTGCCAGTTTATTTCCTGGTGTATGATTACAGGTCCTTTTTGTAATTTCGTCCAGCTCCTATTCCAAGTCCTCAAAAATAATGTGAGGTGTAAAGGCTGAAGCATGCAGCAATCACTCACTCGCACAGTCAACATCCATCAGATATGTTTTAAAGTCTGGTCCTGCCCATCATTGCAGGTGTGTAATATCAGTAATCCTGGAATCTGAGGTCACCCTGAGGTCAGAGGACATTCTGGAGGCTCCAGACGCTCTGCAATGTCCTCTAGCTTTTCCAGTAGCTCGGAGAAGGACTGCCGCCGATATGCGTCCATCTGAATGTAAAAAACAATTTATTGGTTTAGCGTAGAACAAAATTCTGTCTGCCTCCAGAAAACAAATTAAATATAGCAGATGTTTATGTTTCCATAAAGTTTTATTTTGCTACCTCATATTAGTTCGTTTTTTTTTTTAACCTCTAAAACATAAAATGTCTAAGAAGCTTCTTATTGTTACCACCAATATGCCCATAGTAGCACTGAGTGTGTAGACATTTGCATTCATGTTCACAGTGTTTAGCAGATGCCCTTACCCTGAGTGACTTTTGATAGAGACTATAAAGTGCTTTGTAGTCTCTATCAAAAGCACATACTTGTGCTAGTTCACTAGATTTAGGAGTTCAGTACAACATAAAAGAAAAACACAAGATAAGGATTTTTTTTTTTTAAATATAAATTGATTCAAGAGGTTGGTGAAGTGGTAGGTCTTTAGTCTACAATTGAAGAATGCCAGTGACTCAGCTGTTTGGTCATCATAGGGAAGTTTATTCCACTACCTGGATGCCAGGACAATGATTTTCTTGTATTCTGAAGGATCGTTGCTCCTGTCGAGCTGTACTAAAGAGTGCTGTGTGTTAAATTCCTTAAGGTTGGTTGGTGCTGGTCCATTTCTGAGGAATGGTTTTGTAGTTAAGCATGCGTGTTTTACATTTGATGTGGCAGCTACAGGAAGCCACTGGAGGTAACATAGCAACGGGGTACCATGACATCTTATGGAGGAAGAAAACAAGTCTTGCAGCTGCCTTCAGGATCAGCTGCAAGGATTGTATTCCAGGCACAGGCAGACCTGTGAGAAGTGAGTTGCAGTAGTCGAGTCTTGAGCCGACACCTGGACAGAACAAACACTTTTGTGGACAGGAAAGGCCAGATCCTGCTGATGCTGTAAAAGAGTCAGGTTAGCAATGTTAGGTCAGAAGGATGGTTGTCCAGAAGCCCCAAGGTTTAGCGCACAGTCAGATGGTCAGATTCAGATCTGAATGCTGCCCAGGGAAGGATCTTGACATGGATATCCCCAGAGATATCCTGAAAGGTCAAGAATAGTGATGGCGGACGGAAGATTGACTGTTCTGGTAGAATCAATCTTCTCAGTAACAGCCACAAAGGCAGTTTCAGTGTAGCTTTAAAGCCAGACTGACTGGGATCTTGGAGGCTGGTCTGGATAAGCTAGAGAGGTAAGTGATTGTGTACAGCACATGCAATAACTTTAGAAAGAAGTGAGATGTGAAAAGTGAGATGGGTCGATAGTTTCTGATGTCTGAGGTATCTAGAATGAGCTTGCTGTCTTGAAGACAGTCAGTACATGACCACAAATTATGGTCTCATTTATAATGGAAACAATATTAATCAGTGAATAGAAATGAAATCACATCCAGTCTGTTCTCTGTACCATCTCTCCATACCATCTCTCCATATTCTCATGCCATCTGTCTGCGCGATCTCGTTGTACCATCTGACTGTACTGTCTACTGTACCATCTCTCTGTACCATCGCTCCATGGCTTCTCATTATACCACCTTTCTGTGCTGTCACTCCATACTGCCTGATTGTACCTTCTCTCTGTACCATCTCTCCTGCTCACCTGACAGCAGTTGGCTGAGAGCTCCAGAACTTTCTGTGGACATCCCTGTACAAGTTCACTGAATGCCTCCACATCCAGACCATAGTCCTGGAGGGAGTAGACACACAGATGCACAATATATCTTTAAGCTAGTAAACTATGTATTACTTTGTGTGTATGTGTGTGTGAGAGAGAGTGTGTGTGTGAACAACTGAATGTGTGCAGGCTTTTTACCTGTGTTCTAGGCAGAACTTCTGGGTCAGCAGGAATTCTAGCCAGAATCTCACACAACATGATCCCAAAGGAAAAAACATCCACCTGTAATTGGACAGACAGAGGTTTGGTATGAGACTGAGACTGAAACTGAGGACATGTGACTTTTAATTCCAGCATCAGGAGATAGATACACTGTACATCGACAGGACAATGAGGACAGCTCACTTTCATCAAAAGATACATGCGATATCACTTCAATATCATATTTGTATGTCTCAAGCTACAGTATAATACAGCCTACATGGAGGACAAGAGTCTGATCAGGATCTGACTGATCTGTCAGTCATCCTCTCTTGAACAATCAGATTTCAGTTCTATGACTTGTGTTTATTGTACTGTACTCTTAGTGCATGTAAGCATATGACAAGCGGGTAAGTTAACTGCTACTAAACTAGCTCACATTAGTCACAGGAGTAGAACTTCTGTCTCGAATTACATTCTCATTTTCTGAGACAAATCTGCAAACTAACTAAATAACTAGCACCATAGAGTGCTCTAGTACCTTTGAATATTAGCATATCAGACTGTAATAGGGTCACCATTACCATCAAACATACAAACATATACATACACACATTGCAATGCCAATTAAATTTTAAGGCATCTAAACCTTGCGGTCATATGGTTCCCCTCTCAGCATCTCAGGGGCCATCCAGAACGCAGAACCCACCAAGGACATCTTTCTGTCATGATTGTTAACAGGAAGCTCCAGCACCTCACGGGCAAGACCGAAATCTGTCACCACTGCCTCTCTGCCCTGTGCTGTCACTCGGATCAGACAGTTCTGTGGAAACACAAGTTCGGATTTCACACAGTGACACACAGACTGGATGGAAACAGTAGTGTGCTGCTCTGCTCTGCCCAATATTACAACTTAATGATGAACTTGACAAATGGACAGACAGGCATATTATTTATGTACAGTGGCTTCAGAAAGTATCGAGACCCCCTTAAATTTCATGCTGATGCTACAATCGTTTAAATTAATTTTTTCTCATTAATCTACACTCAAAAACATTTTTGTAAATGTATTAAAAAGAAAAAACTGAAAGATCACATTTACATAAATGTTCAGACCCTTTACTCATTACTTGGTTGAAACAAGTTTGGCAGCAAATACAGCCTACAGTCTTTTTGGGTATGATGCAACAAGCTATGCACACAGGAATTGGGAATTGTTTGCCATTCTTCTTTGCAAATCCTCTCAAGCCCAGTGAGGTTGGATGGGGACCGTCAGTGCTCATCCCTTTTCAGATCTCTCCCGAGATATTCGATCGAGTTCAAATCACTTGAACTCCTGTAAGCCGCTCCTGTGTTGTCTTTGCTGTGTGCTTAGGGTCATTATCATGTTGGAAGGTGAGCCTTCAGCCCAGTCTGAGGTCCTGAGTGCAGTGGAACAGGTTTTCATTCAGGATATCTCTGTACTTTGCTCCATTTAGCTTTTGCTCAATCCTGACCAGCCTCCCAGTCCCTGTTGCTCTAAAACACACCACAGCATGATGCTGCTACCACCATTCTTCATGAGCAGTACCTGGGTTCCTCCAGACATAACATAGAATTGAGGCCAAACAGTTCAGTCTTGGTTTCATCAGACCAGTGAACCTTGTTCCGAGTTTGAGAGCCCTTTAGGTGCTTTTTTGCAAACTCCAAGCAGGTTTTCATGTGTTCTACACTGAAGAGAGGCTTCCATCTAGCCACTCTGCCATAAAGCCCAGATCAGTGGAGGGCTGCAGTGATGGTTGTCCTTCTGGAACTTAGTCCCAACTCCACACAGGATCTCTGGAGCTCAGTCAGAGTGACTATCGGGTTCTTGGTCACCTCTCTCACTAAGGCCCTTCTCCCCCTCAATTGTTCACTTTGGCTGGGCAACCAGCTCTTGGAAGAGTGCTGGTTGTGCTAAACTTCTTCCATTTGTGGATTATGGAGGCCACTGTGCTCTTGGGAAAATTCCGTGCAGCAGAAAGTTTTTTGCACCCTTGCCCAGATCTGTGCCTTGCAACAATTCCCTCTCTGAGCTCTGCAGGCAGTTCCTTGACCTCATGGCTTGGTTTATGCTCTGATATGCATTGTCAGCTGTGAGGCCTTCTACAGAGAGATGTGTGCCTTTCCGAAACAAGTCCAATCGCTTTATTTTATATGGAAATATCTCAGCAACGATCAAGAGAAATGGGACTCACCTGAGCTAAATTTCAAGTGTCTTTCAATGGGTTGGAATACAAAAATGTATAAAATTTACAAAAATGTCTAAAATTCTGTTTTCACTTGTCATTATGGGGTATTGAGTGTAGATTAATAAGAAAAAAAACATAGCATCAGACATAGCAACATAAAATTTGAAAAAATGAAGGGGGTCTGAATACTTTTTGAAGCCAGTGTATTTCTTAGTCTAACGCTCTCTATCATTATACTGATATTTACAATACCATGAATCACCACCAGATGGAAGTAAAGTTTTAAACTTCCAGCTGGTTTCCTCCTTCATCCTGCAGTCATCCTGAACTTACTCTACTTGTAAATTATTCAACTCCCCTTCTCCCCGTCAAAAGTTTCTTTCCCATCCTATCCAAACTCACAGACAATAATATAAAACTCAGAGCTCCACAAGAACAACTGAGGCACAGTGTTCCCCTGTTCAGCGTATGAAATTCGTTTCTTTATTTTTGCACTGACTGTATAAGGCTAAAACTTAATGAAAACTTTCTGTGCTGCATGTATGCATCTCAAGAAATGCAGTTTCTTTAAACTTTCAGCAGGGACAGACACAGAATCCATCCTGTGTGTTTAAATAATAAAATACACACTGACGCATCTCCATGCGGAGCTGTTGTCCAGCACCATGGTGAAATCTGAACCTGACACAACAAGGAGCAAGCTAAAGAACGGCACATGACCCTGTAAGTTTGGGTTACTTATCTTTTGTCACGCTACAGTGCTGCCGAATTCTGGATTCTGATTGGTCAGAAGCTATTGATTCATTTCCTTTAACAGCAGCTCTGACAGAAGTACAGCTACAAATGACAGGTTTATATTAATGTGCTTGTTCTTGTATTTTTCTCTCTCTACCAGCAGTTTGATAGACTCTGTTTTTATCTTTAGCTTTTCTTGTACTGTACCCAGTCCTTTTTCTGTTGGAACACTGACTGTAGACTGCTAGCTTAAATTGCTACTGTTGGCTTTTCTTGTTAGCTTACACTTTGTGCTGTCCAAGATAACTAGGCTTTGGACTTGTGCTCCACTCCTTTTCCCTCCAAAAATAAGAGCTAAAAACAATAATAGGCCAGAAGATTCTCCTTCCATCTCCTAACCACATCAGCTGTGCCAGACCCGATACCACTCATATGGGCGTTTGGTCTGTAGACTCGCGGTTATTGATCCCACCAGATCGTTGCCCAACCTACCATGGACTGAAGCCAGTGCCAGAACTTCCCAGAGCCAGAGGATGAGCCAGAAGAGACCATCAACTATGTACACAAAGCCTCCATGTCAAACCGTCTACACGACACACCCCTTGTACTGGAGACCCCTGCACCAAATTTGACACTATGCCCATTCTAACCCACCAACAGTGACTAGCAAGCCTAGACCTCAATTCTGAGGCCATCCGCATCATACATCTCAATACTCTTTCACACCCCACAATAGCCAAAAGTTCAAACTGCACTTGAAGTGATCGAGCAAGACATATGAGAATGGCATGTCCGTCACTACAACTGGAAGATTTTCTACCAGAAAATGGTTCTTGTCATATTTGGCTCCGGGCAGCATGTAATAAGGGACTTCCGCTCCATCACTCTTAGCTTCACCAAATGAAACATATATCTTCAGGGTTCCACTTTTCCAATATTAATTTGCCACTGACAGATATGTAATATTGGATCATTTTTGTCAACTAATAAATGACCAAGTCAGTTATTTTTGTCTTATTTATTAAACTGGGTTCTGTTTATCTACTTTGAGGACTTGTGTGAAAATCTAATGATGTTTCAGGTCATATTTAACCAGAATTTAGACAATTGTAAAGGGTTCACAAACTTTCAAGCACCACTGTAGATATACCGTCAACTGGCTAGCAATGGTTTATGGTACCACCACACATCTGAAACACATGGGCAATTCTGGTGATTTTCCAGGTAGTGCTAGAGAAGCTACTCCAAATTGCAAAACAGGCTAAAGTTTAAAAAGTCCTCACTTCTTGCAGCAGGACATACGGCTCAAGAGTTTGGGAAATTCTCTGCCGGGATGTGCTGTTGTAAGAAAATAATCTACTATTTGTTTGTTATTAATGTACTGTATATCTTGTGGTGTTTTATTCCTTACTTATTGTGTCTTATGGGTGAACAGATGCCTAGGTGGAGAATGTCAGCTGAATTGTGTATTCTTACATAAATTTTTTCAATGAGCAAAAAAAAAAAAAAAGTCATTCATTTCCATGCGTTCTTCCTGTCATTTGCCATTTTTGTGGAGGTGGTTTATAATCCCAGATGGATTTTTAAACATTTTTCATGTGACTTTAACAAGTAATGACTTTATGGGAGGTGAAATGTTTTGTATAGGAGTCCTGCATTAGCATCATAATGGACCGCACATTTCCATGTCGCTCATAAACCGAGATGTGTGATACTGGTTGCTGCATCCCGGCAACCAGAGACAATAAAAGCTGTCTACACACAAGCGTTTAAAAGGTGTCTCCAAATCATGGGTTTCTGAAATTTATAGCTAAAGAAAGTGGCATTATTATGCTCAGTGACACACACAGTAAAACCTCAAGTCAAAACCTCAAACTCGTCAAAACCAAGTCAAAACCTCAAACTCGTTGTGCTCCTCAAACCATTCCTGATTCATTTTTGTTTTGTGTCAGAAAAGCATTGTCCTGCTGAAAGAGGCAACAGCCATCAGGGAATACCGTTGCCATGAAAGGGTGTACATGGCCTGCAACAATGCTTAGGTGGGTGGGGTGTGTCAAAGTAACATCCACATGGATGGCAGTACCAAAGGTTTCCCAGGAGAACACTGTCCAAAAGCAGCACACTGCCTCCGCTGGCTTTCCTTCTTTCCACAGTGCATCCTGGTGCCATGTATTCCCCAGGTACTTTTTACCTGCTAGTGTGGACATAGGGTTGTATGCATGTCTCAGTATGTTTGTGTGTTTGTGTGTGTGTCTGCAGCATCTCTGAGCCCTGACCTTGGAGTTCAGGTCTCTATGGTAGATGTTCCTAGAGTGAAGGTAGGTCATTCCTCTGCAGATGTCACAGGCCAGCTCTACTTTCTCCCGCCAACACAGAGTGATGTCACTCCTTGCCAAGAGCTCCTCCAGACAGCCTCCACTTACATACTGCATGCACACACACAAATCTTGAAACAATTACTTATTTATTTAGGTTTTTGGATACACACACATTAACACAATTACACTTCTAATCATTGTATGTGTCCTGACTGCCCCACATGAACAGGTTCTGTCATGCTTGTCTGGTTTTCATAGTCTGTGTATTTCCTGTGTGCTGACCTCTGCCTAAATATTAACATTTTAACTTATACTTTGTGAATTCAGCTTTGGATTAGGATGTTGATGTGCATTTTCTGTATGACTCTGGACTGTTCCAAGTGAAGAGTTTTGGTTTTATTTGCCTCAAATAAACATTTTTCCATATGGTTCCTAACCTTCCGTCTAAATCCTGTATGCTTCACACTGTAGCATGAAAATCATTTATAAAGAGCTTCCAGACTATTGTATGGCAGAATATTTTATTTGTGCAAGTTTTTAGATTATAAATAAATAAAACTCACCTCAAGGATCGGGTACAGTTTATCCTCTCTGACACAAATCCCCAGATACCTTCAGAAAATAGTACAGTTTTTATACAATACCTCCCAGTCATGCAACATTGAAAAAAATTGTATATCATGCAAGTGATGTGAGTGACAGAGTTAAAATCAATCTCTGGGGTTCAAAAGGGTTTTCTTTCTTTTTTTTTTTTTTCTTTTCTTTTTTTTTTTTAGGACTGGAGCTACAAGGAAAATGCTTTTTTACAGAGTTTGGGGTAAAGGGACACTGTGGACATTTTATTGGTGCATTTAGGTTAAAACTGAAATTCCTATCCAAGGACAGAGGTCGCAGCGTGATAACTGTTGAGACAGTTCTCCAACACAATCAGGCAAGCAGATTCTGACGATGATCAGATGAGCACAAATCATGCATTCATTAGCAGTTGCAAGTGAAAGCTAGGTTAAGATTGTCAAGTGCATTAATGAAAGAATAGCGAAACTTTGCAACTACAAATAAAAATCTGACACCCTGAACATACATCATCAGCTTGCTGACTCACCTCACCACATTGGGGTGTGAGAATTTCTGCAAGAGGCTGATCTCCCTCATGATGCCATCCTGATCCACGTCATTCTTATAAACCTTCACCACCATCACCTTCATTGTGGTGTTGTGCATCACCTGTACAACAGCAATAACTCTGAGAAACTAAAGACTGTGTAATAAACTGTGTGTCTTGTGCCACTTTTCATACTGTTTGATATCAGAGCTCTGAGTATCGGCCCATTACTGAGAGTCCATAAAGAGGAATTCATCACCTGAGTATTAATAAGCTTTAGTCTGGGTGAAGAACAGTTCTAAGAAGAGAAACAATAAAGTTTTGATATTCCAGCTAGTAAAACTATTAGGGTGGTGCATACTGCCTTGTTGAACAGTACTAAGTACAGAACTTAGTATTTGTAATTTTCTGAAATAATACATAGAGTTAGTCTGGTAGATTTTATGACTTTCTGCCATTTATCTGGCAAAGAATGAACATCGTGAAAGAAATATTCAGGGTTTTTTTTTTCAGGAAATAATTCATCTATTCGTCCAGTGAGTAGGCTGGGTGGAGTAAAAATTCCCATCCAAGGCTTAAAATCATGTCTTTTATCACTTTTGTAATTTTTGTAATTTTTTTCAAACTTTTGATTTTTTTTGTGAATGGCAGCTGGATGATCGTAGATCAATGGTTTGTTCAATTAATTTTAACAATTGATCACTGTAATGTTCTGTGTTTAACAGTTTCTCCAGGATCGAGCAATACAGTAATGTACGTGTTAACCAGTTAAGCAATATTTCTCTCTAAAAACTTTCTGAATCTTTCTCATTGCCTTCAGACACCCTAGAACAGTAAAATGATCCATATTCAAACATCTTGGCAGCTCTCGAGTCGATTGTGTCGCATCTTTATCCAACAGTTTCTTGTCTTCCATTTCCTTTGGTCTACCACTTCTTGGCTTATCATCTAGCTCAAATTCGTCTTTTTGAAACAGCAAACCAGTTTCTGACCGTAGAAATGTTGATTGCAGTGTTGCCATGAGTTTTTTCCACCATTGAATAAGAGTAGCAGACAAAACATGACGAATATGAAACTAGTTGAGCTCTGTGCAGTTATCAATCAGTTTATCATGATTGATAAACTACCTAAAACAGATTATTATAACTTTATTATTCTGTCAACTCAGGTACAGCTTGATTTTATATGGTTCATGCTGTTTGTTTCTCATTTAGCATTTACTCACTGTCAGTAAATAACTAATAAATACAATATGTGATGAATTAAACATTTCTTACATGTTGTTATAAAAAATAGTCAATGATGGGCTCATGTGAGTGACCCAAAGGAGTTGCTGTTCTCATCCTAAAGTTGATTATTTTCCTATTCCTAACAGAATGCCCCCAAATATTTTCTTCTTCTTTATACCAAAGCAATTAACCAGTGATTACAATTTTTGTCTGCTTCAAAATGCCCTGGAGGCTCCCTCCATAAATGTTAAATAAAACTTCACCATATCTACAATTACACACATTCAATTAATACATTAATGCATTTACGGTATGTGGCATTTCCACCATACCAGCCCCTGTGAATAAGCTGGTTCTTAAGCCTATTGTTATCATTTTTATGCCTATTAATTTTTTTTTAATTATGTTTATTTTAAGAATAAAAACACTTTTTCACCTTTGAATTATTTCTAATATGAAATAAGTACAAATAAGTTAGATTAAAATACAACAGAATATACAGTACATTTCTGTGTAACCCCCCCCCACACACACACACACACATGAGCATGTTTAGTGGTATGTTCTGTTTGTGCATCACATGCGTGTCACTGTATGACATGATTGAGCTCTCAGTGTAGCGAAATAACACACTGAGGTGACTGAAACACATCATTATCTTCATAAACATGCTGTTTTCAGGATTAAGCAGCTCCATGATACCCTCAGAGACCAAAGCCAAGACGATTGTCCTGAGACACACGAGGACCAGTCCTCACTCTGAACTCACAAACTGGTCAAACAAAAACACAACAGCCAGCTCTCCTGCTGACCTGTCACCTTTACACCATTGATTATAATGACAGATATGTGACATTACACTACACATGAATGGGGTAAGTTCAAATACATTAGCACAAAGAAATCTCTTCTATTCAAAATGAACACAGATCTAAAACCTGTTCTTCATTATACGTCTATGCATTTTCATTTTAAAAATGAACCATGATCATCTTTTGACTATTTTTATCATACTGAATGCTACCAAATTTCTTTTTTTACATTTATATTTATATTTAAAATGTTACTGCTTTAAAATCATTATCTAAAAGTTTGTGTTCTATATCTCAATGTAACAATGAAAAAGAAAGTTACATTGTTATTACCACTGTTTTTCTTTTTTCTTTTTACAAAAACAAGTGTGATTTATGTAAAATATTTTCTGTTTCACTATGGCATTACAGGGGGAATCCCCCATTACAGTGAAGCGTAATTAGAGAACGAATCGTGTCAAAGGTTATAAAATGGTAAAGTGGTGTTGTGCATTTGTACCTTGTAGACTTTAGAGAAGAAGCCACTCCCTATGAGCTCAGTGCTGAAATCCTCCCAGAAGTGAAGTTTGCAGCCACAGATACGGACATGACTCTGGCACTCGGCCTGGCAGTAGGTATCTGCACACTCACTGAGAAGGGGGTGGCTGCCAGGCTCGGGGGGCATGCCCACGTCAGATATCCCTGTGATCTCATCTACAAAGCACAAAGACAGCTCCTCAGACTGAGCCTGTCCATAAACACTGTGTAAATGGAGTGCTAAAGAAAAAGAACATAGAGAGTGTTTCACTTCCTGTCTCACTGAGCAAAATTTGAAGAGGCCACACCTCCTTCACTGAGACTCACAGACACAGAGGCCACACCTCCTTCACCAAGACTGACGGACAGAGGCCACACCTCCTTCACTGAGACTCACAGACACAGAGGCCACACCTCCTTCACTGAGACTCACAGACACAGAGGCCACACCTTCTTCACTAAGACTGACGGACAGAGGCCACACCTCCTTCACTAAGACTGACGGACAGAGGCCACACCTCCTTCACTGAGACTCACAGACACAGAGGCCACACCTCCTTTACGGAGACTCACAGACACAGAGGCCACACCTTCTTCACTAAGACTGACGGACAGAGGCCACACCTTCTTCACTAAGACTGACGGACAGAGGCCACACCTCCTTCACTGAGACTCACAGACACAGAGGCCACACCTTCTTCACT
>JAOVYU010000026.1:16803520-16816039 GCA_025674565.1 Synodontis membranacea
GACTATTAAATTAGTCGTCGACGATTTTGATAGTCGACGTAATCGTGACTAGTCGACTAATCGTGGCAGCCCTACTAGGGATGCACCGATCTGATAAGTATATCGGATATCGGCCCGATAATGGCTTAAATAGCTGTATCGGATATTGCTAACACTGGGTCGATCGAAGAAACCGATCTGTTTGATTGCATTTGAAAGTTTTTTCATGTGTGTGTTCCTGTGGAAGCTACGTCAAGTGCACGCAAACTCCGCTATGCGTCAGCAGCGCGTAGGTAAACCTCGTTAAGAAAAGCTACAAAAAGAGGCTCAGCACCATGGAGGGAGCTAACAACAAAATGTCATCGGTGTGGAGGTATTTCACGCTCGCTACGCCAACAAGTTCTACAGCTATTTGCAATATGTGCAACGCCAATGTTTCACTGGGAGGCAGCAGCACTGCAAAGTACAACACAACCAACTTAATAAAACGTCTCCAGAAGCATCATGCCAAAGAATACGAGGAGTTCAATGAAACAAAAACAGACTGTGCAAAGCAGTTAATGTTGCTGGGAGCATTGCAAAGTGAGAAACTTCCCAGGGATAGTGTGAAAGTGGCAAAAATAACAGAAAAGGTACTGAAATTCAGTGTTCTGGATGAGCAGCCCTTCGCAGTTGTTGAAAACGAGGGATTCCGCCGCCTGATTGAACACTTAGAACCACGGTACAGCTTATTTTTCCAAGACTGCTTTACCTGAACTGTACAAGAAAGTATGCGGACACGTATCAAAAGCAATAAAAGATGTAGCAGTGATTAGCTTCACTACTGATATCTGGAGCTCTGACGTGTGCCTGTTATCACTTTTGAGTTTACCAGCACACTGGTTGGACACGAGATGCACGACTCAATATGCGCTGCAACACGCTAAAAACATCACATACTGGCGACTTGATTTCTACAACCATAAAGATAATGCTTGATCAGTGGCACATGCCATTGAATAAAATGCACGTAATTTTGCACGTGCACGTCTTATTAATTAAACACTGGTATCGGATCGGTACTCGGGATTGGCCAATACCCAAAGCCCAGGTATAGGTATCGGTATCGGAACTGGAAAAAGTTGGATCGGTGCATCCCCACCAATGACCAATTGTTGATGACCTCTTTTCCTAGTGACTAATTCACCTCCGTTCCCAATGACTCACTAGATGAGATGTTTATTAGAGGAATGTGTAAGATACTTCTTCACCAGATCAACGTTCACTTAGTGTAATCTTATTTTTAAAACTGCATGTTTATCTCTTTATGATCAGAGTCCTCTCCCGTGTACTGTGTTCAAGCGCATGCTCAGACTTCTTAAAGCCTTTTAAGGATATTGAAGGTGAACTTCAGCGAGACTTGGCCCCACTAACGGCCATGATGATGTGATAAGTAAAGCAGCTACAGCCTTCCTCCTGCCCGGTCCTCCAATCACACAAAGTGTGTGCATTCAAATGGTCCAGCAGTGCTTCCTTCCGAACTCTTTGTGTGTGTATAAATAGAGCCCGAGAGGACTGCACTGGTATTTATGACTGTCTAGCACACAGTGCTAGCGTTTAATAGGCCATGTGTTCTCCAAGGAAAACGGCGACTTCTGCGATTAGGTAATGGAGACATATTTTTCTGATGTTGCTGAAGGTTTCTAGTAGGTTCTCAAACTGTGGTCATTTTTTGTGTCTTGTCATATTGATTAGTAATTTTATTTAACATTAGAGGGTTGTGATGGAATTTGATGCGGCTGAGTGATCAACTTGTTGGAAGGAACAGCCTCCTGTCTACTGTCAATCAGAGAAGTTTGCATCTTCTCTGAGATTTTTCATACAATTTATCCTGGCCAGGACGGCGGATTATCCCGAGTCTATCCAGGAAACACTGGGCGTATACACTGGTCTCTCACACATGCATTCACACCTAGGAGCAGTTGACTGGAGAACCATTGCAGATACGGGGAGAGCATATGAAACGTCATAGAGAGAGTAACCTGAGCTCATGATTGAACTGTGGACAGGAGCTGTGACATTGAAGCTGGTGTTTTACTAGAGATCCTACTACCATTGTGCCGTGTTCATCTTTTTTTTCTCTTTCTGCAGATTGCGCCGTAAATGTATCAAGAACTTGGATCCCAGTATGAAAAAGGCGAGCAGGCCCACAGGTGCCTCCAGCAAAACCACCACAGCCACTAAACCCCTGGGTAAACCCGAGCCCAGTGGCACTATGGGCACCGGTGGAAAGAGCACTGCCAAGAACCAGAACTCGGCCCTTGTGTCTAAGGTCAGTCTTTGAGCATGTTTCTTTTCCAGTCTTTCTTTAGTCTTTCTCCAGCAATGTGCATGGGTTCCCATGAAATTTGCAAAATCTTGCTGGAGAAATTTCCGTAGGAATTTTGCAGTAAGACGTGTCCAAGTTAGGGTGAATTTAATCAGGTGTTGGGAACTTGATTGATGGCCTTTCTGTTCATAAAATACTTACTCAACTGTGCTAGCATTATCAACTCTAGTGTTTAACTTTATTTTATTATTGTTATTTATATCAGGGTAATTAATTGTATTTTTTTTTTTATTGTTATTCCTTTTCTAGTAAGTTATGTTCCTGGCCAAGTTTGCTATGATTTGGAGTATTTTTTTTAAGGACAGTGAAGTATTATTAATGTACTCTTCATACAGTATGGTGGGACTTATCATAATCTTGAGAATTAGTTTTATATATTTATATTTTATTTTCTACAAATAAATATCTAAACTTTTTTCAAAAGCCTATCAGAAATCATTAGTATTCAGTTGAAACCAGTACAGTTGTGTTCAAAATAATAGCAGTCCGACATCACTAACCTGATACGTCAATGTTTTTGATAGAAATTCATCTTCTACCTTTTTCTACATGCCAAATAATTTGCTAGTAGGTATAGTAGAATAATAGAAAACCAATAGACCTGACATGCATGCTGCTGGTTCTGTGTAATTGAGCCATTAATTGAAAGGGGCGTGTTCAAATTAATAGCAGTGTGAAGTTAAATTAGCAAGGTCATTCATTCTGTGAAAAAAACAGGTGTCAATTACAGCCCTTATTTAAGGAAGGAAGGCAGCAAATGTTGTACATGCTGGTTATAGTGCATTTCTCTCAGAAAACCTGAGTAAAATGGGTCATTCCGGACACTGTTCAGAAGTGAAGTGAAAGTGAAAGTGAAATTCAGAAGAGTAGCGTACTTTTGATTAAAAAGTTGATTGGAGAGGGAAAAACATATAAAGAAGTGCAGAAAATGAAAGGATGTTCAGCTAAAATGACCTCTAATGCTAAATGGCAACCAAAATCTGAAAGATGTGGAAGAAGACAGAAAACTACCGTTCGAATGGATCGACTAATAGCCAAGATGGCAAAGACTCAGCCAATGATCAGCTCCAGGAAGATCAAAGAAGATCTAAAGTTATCTGTGAGTACTGTGACAATTAGAAGACGCCTATGTGAAGCCAAGCTACTGGCAAGAAGCCCTCGCAAAGTCCCATTGCTGGGAAAAAAAAAAAAAAACATGTACTGAAGAGGTTACAATATGCCAAAGAACACATTTACTGGCCTAAGGAGAAATAACAGTTCAGAAGACAGTGAAGAGGACGTGCCCTTGAATACATGGGTATTTCAAGAAGACATCGACCCCAAACACACCAGTAAAAGAGCAACAACTTGGTTCCAGGCCAAAAAGATTGACGTTATGGAGTGGCCGACTCAATCTCTGGACCATAACCCAATAGAGAACTTGTGGGGTGACATAAAGCCTGCTGTGTCTGAGGCAAAACCAAGAAATGCTGAAGAACTGTGGAATGTAGTCCAATCATCCTGGGCTGGAATACCTGTTCAAAGGTTCACAGACGTGAAGCAGTTCTCAGAAACCATGGTTATACAGCTAAATATTAGTTCTGTGATTCAAAGGGAAGCTAAATCTTGAAAGTTTTTTCAGTTTACTCAGTGAATGTTTGAGTTTGTAAAGAAGCATGCAGACACTGCTATTTTTTTGAACAGCCTAGTATTCCTTTTTCTTACATTTTTATAAAGGATTAACACAAATTTTGACCATTTTTCTTCATGTTTTGATTAGGATTAGAATGTGTTCCCAATAGGAATAAATACAGTGTTCCCAATGCATTTGAGTGTATAGAAATAAAAGCTATTGTAAAGACTTTGGGCTTTATTCACTTTTTTTTATTCACACTGCTATTATTCTGAACACAACTGTAGATCCTGAGCAGAATCTTGCATAATGGAAACCATTAGACACAGAAACATCCAGTGTTACTTAATGGAAACAAGTAGAGGTCAGTACTGTTTTAAACAGTAGGAACCAGTAAATCCCTAATAGACGTCTTGTAGTATATTATATGGCCAAAATTCTTTGGACACCTGACCATGACACCCATGTGTGGAACTTCTGCAAGCTGTTGCCAGGGTGAACACACACCATTGTATGGAATGTCTTTGCATGAAGTTATATTAAGATTCCCCTTCACTGAAACTAAGGGGTCCAAACCTGTTCCAGCATGACTATGTGGTCTTAAAGAAAATTGTTTTTTTGCCAACTAAAATCTTTTTTGGATGAGAACAGCATCACAGAGGATTTTCAGTCGGGCTTTAAAACCCTTCATAGCACAGAGTCTGCGTTATTAAGGGTCTGTAATGATATCCTTCTTGCATGTGATTCTGGTAACCATGTTGTTCTGGTGTTGCTTGACTTACTGCTGCTTTTGATACAGTTGATCACAGCATTTTAATATCACGATTACATCACCTAGTGGGCATTGGTGGGACTGTTCTTAAATGGTTTAGGTCTTATCTGGCAGATAGAACCTTCTCTGTGAACTTTCTCAGTTCTGAATCATCAGCTGTTTCTCTGTTATGTGGTGTCCCACAGGGCTCAATTTTAGGGCCACTGCTTTTTTTTCACTGTATTTACTGCCTCTAGGCTCTATTTTTAGACGGCATGGGATGTCATTTCATGACTGCCAGATGTATTTACCTTTAAAACAGAAGGATGCACTTTCCATAAAAACCACTTTTGGCATGTGTAGATGATATTAAAGCCTGGGTGTCCTTAAACTTTTTAAACTTTAATGAAAAGAAAACTGAGGTGATTGTGTTTGGACCCAGTGGCCCCTGTGAGTCCTCCCCTGTTGATTTGGGATTTTTGGAGGCATATTGTCAACCCATTATTGTTGATCTTGATGTTGAGTTGGACAGGGATTTTAAGCTGGATAGTCAAATCAGAGCTGTAATTAAGTCCAGTTTTTATCATTTAAGGCGACTGGCAACTGTAAAATCTTTTCTTTCTCGGCAGCATTTTGAAACAGTGATCCATGCTTTTATTTCATCTCGTCTGGACTACTGTAATTCACTTTATGTGGGAGTGAGTCAGGCGTTACTCTCGCGTATGCAGTTGGTCCAAAATGCCGCTGCATGACTCTTAACAGGAACTCGTAAAAGAGAGCACATAACTCCCGTCCTAGCCTCACTCCATTGGCTGCCTGTGTATTATAGAGTCCATTTTAAAATTCTTATGTTTGTTTTTAAAGCTCTTCACGACCTTGCGCCGCCTTATCTAGCCGAGCTCCTCCATCCCTATATACCTTGTCGGTCTCTCAGGTCAGCTGGTAACCTGCTCCTGGAAGTACCGAGATCCAGGAGGATTCTCAGAAGCGACAGGGCTTTCTCTGTTGTTGCGCCCAAATTATGGAATAACTTGCCCTTGCACATTAGACAGGCCCCCTCACTGTCCATTTTCAAAACGCGTCTTAAAACCTATTTTTATATCTTGGCTTTCGGCCCTAGCAGGACTGAGTTTTCTTTGCTTTTAGTTTCGTTTTAGCTATCTGACCTTGGTCTGTTAATTGGTCTTAACTATATTTTTGTATTTTCTTCTTATTTGTTTTTATTGCTCCAGTGTACAGCACTTTGTGTCAGCTGTGGTTGTTTTAAAGTGCTTTTATAAATAAAGATGGTATGGTATGGTGGTGTAGTGGTTAGCTCTGTCGTCTCGCAGCAAGAAGGTCCTGGGTCTGTGGATTAGGTTCATTGCCTACTCAAAATTGCCCATAGGTGTGAATGTGAGTGTGAATGGTTATTCATATCTGTATTGGCCCTGTGATGGGTTGATGACCTGCCCATGGTGTACCTCACCTTGTGCCTGTAGTCAGCTGTGATTGGCTCCAGATTCCCCATGACCCACAATAGATAAAGAGGTATAGAAAATGAGTGTGCGAGAACTGCACAGAGCCCTGACCTCAACCCCACTGAACACCTTTTGGATCAACTGGGCCTTCTCACGCCAGCATCAGTTCTTGATCTCGCTAATGCTCTTGTGCTGAATGAGCACAAATTCCTACAGCCGTTCTCCAAAATCAAGTTGAAAGCCTTCCCAGAACAATGGAGGTTATTATAACAGCAAAAGGGGAGTAAATCTGGAATGTGATGCTCAGCAAGCACATATGGTGTGATTGTCAGGAGTCCACATACTTTTGGCCTTATTGTGTTTTTTATTGAAAGTTACTATTAGAAACCATTAAGACAAAAAGGTCATTTATGTGGTGAAAATTACCTGAGATGTAATACATTTTAATGCTTTCATCAAAAATTAGGCATTTATTTTGTGTGCATTCAACCAGTAGTTGTAACTTGCGTACTTTGCAGATTTATGAACCAGAACAGAAAATACACGTCAACAGTGTTTCTTACACTGCATACAATACACTGCATGCAATACACAATACACTGCATTATGGTAACTATGACATACACACATACTACCCCCTTGGCATATATCAACCAGACAAAGAGCAGTGACGACCTTGCTGCCATGAGCACAGGAAGTGGAGGAGCCTCGGTGGGCAGCGGCAGTGGCACTACAACAAGGAGCAAGAGGAGCGCCAGCTCTACTCAGAGCAACACTGAGACAAAGACCAAGGCCAACTCAGGTACCAGGTGTCAATCTGGGCTTCAGAATAAGTATATTCTGGATTGATGAAATTATTTTGTTTGTATTTATGAACAAAATAAGCCTTGTAGAAAGACATCTGTATGATCAAATATATTATAATCTATTCTCTGTCTTATAGGTTCCTCAGGAAAGCGTGGGGTGTCCTCTACAGTTAAAGAAACTGGTGTGACCCGTGAGAAAAGTAGTACTGCCAAGAAGCAATCTGGACCCTCTAACTCCGTGGCCTCGAAGCGTTCTCGCTGTCGCACGTCAACTGAGTCTGAAACCCAGGCGAGCAAACAGCGCTATGATATCAGCAACAAAGCAATGCTGGAGTCAAGAGTAAAGGATTTGCTGGGCTTGGCCAAAAGCAAAGACCTCGAGATCCTGCATTTGCGTTCTGAGTTGCGTGGGATGAAGGCTCAGCTGGGACTGGAGGACCAGGAAGGCCCTGAGCAAGAAGAGCAGTGTGAGGCCGATTTGCCACAAGAGAAGGAAGCTGTGTCTGGGATAAGCGCTGCTGATGTGGAGTCAACCCTGTTGTTACTGCAGGACCAGAACCAGGGCATTCGTGGGGAGCTGAACTTGCTGAAGAATGAGAACCGAATGTTAAAGGACAGGTTAAATGCTCTAGGATTCTCATTGGAGCAGCGTCTGGATAGTCCTGAGAAAGGACTGCGCTGTGCTTCTCTCAGTCCTGAGCCAACAACCAGTGGTGGGGGCAGCAGCAGCGGCGGGGATGGAGGGACTCGAACCTCCTCGACTGAAGGTTCTGCCAGGGGTTCAACAGAGGACCTGCTGTCAGAAGCGAGGCGAGTGGGGTCTCCGGATGTTCCAGACAGTGAGTGCAGCGAACCTTGCCAGGCTGTGATGTCTAGTGATGATGCCCTGGATGCACCATCTGGCTGCGGTTCCTCATCAGAGTCAGAAGGTGGCTCACCAGGCCGAAGGCGTTCACGCCGGGGAAGTAGTGGCAATGCTAGTGAGGTCTCGGTGGCTTGCTTGACTGAACGCATCCACCAGATGGAGGAGAGCCAACACAGCACAGCGGAGGAGTTACAGGCCACCCTGCAGGAGCTTGCAGACCTTCAGCAGATTGCACAGGAGTTGAGTGCGGAGAACGAACGTCTGGGCGAAGAGCGAGCCATCTTGGTGGACTCGCTGCGCCAGCAAGGTGAACGATTGGAACTCTATAGCAGACAGCTGGACTACTTGCGTGGCCTACTGGATGAGCACCGTGTAGCTTATGCCAAAGACGACGAGGACGCCAAGAGTAGTCGCTACATGGAGCTGGAGAGGCGCTACACGGAGTTAAATGAGAACTCGCGCCTTGAGAGGGAGCAGCTCCTCGGTGTGCAGCAGCAGCTGAGCAGTGCACTGAAGATGGCTGAACAGGAGAATGCTGAGGCACAGGGCCTTATGGGAGCCCTGAAGGAGCGAGTGCACCTGGCTGAGAGGGCTGCCGAGCTGGAGCGAAGAGAACGTGAGGCCACTGCTGTTGAGCTTCACGGAATGAGGATGCAGTCTGAGGATGAGCAGGCCGAACTAGCACGCTGTCGGCTCCAACTGGAGCAGGAGAGGCAGAGAGTGGCACAACTCCTCTCCATCCAGGGTGGCGGGGACAAGACTGACATACGCCACCTACTGGACAGTGAGAGGTTAGACAAAGAGCGAGCCGAAACCAAAGCAGCAGAGCTGCAGGAGGAATTGGGGCGTACTCGCAATGAGGCTGCTCAGCTTCAGGACGCAATTAGAAAGGTGAGTGTCAGTGAGTGTCAGGTGAGTCAGTGTTTGGCCAAGTCACACATAAATAGCTGCCTTACCACACTATTGTAATGAGGTGCCAGTTGGTTAGTTTATGAATTGTGGTGCTTGTAATTATTAGCAAATTTTAAAAGCCAAATAAACACTGTATTTCCTTTTCTAAACTGAAACAGTATATAGGCTATGTATTTTAAATGATCCAATAATGTAGCTGATTCTTATCTATTGTTGGTTAGAACTTGGAAAGAGAACTTGAAGTTACTGGATGCAAATTGATTCAAAATGTTTTTGGGCAGCTTCTTTTGAATAGTTTTTATTTGTAAGTAGCAGAAGAGGTACGATCAACAGTGGCATGTAGTATAGCTGTTTGCCTATAAAGTTGGTCAGTGGTCCATTAAATATTCTAAAGGGTCAATGTCATTTTCTGTAATATTATGCATGATTAGCTGTATGTGTGTTGAGCATTTCCACTAGGGTGAGGTATACTCAGTAACACATACTATCTAGGGCAAGAAAACGGGTATAGAAAACACTATGTAAACGTCCTGGTTGAAGTGAAATGGCCTGTTGATTTCTTTACTTCTAAATTAATGCATAGAGTTAGTCTTCAACATAATCGCCATTAGATTCTATGATTTTCTGCCATTTATCTGGCAAAGAATGATGAATACCGTCACAACAGTAGGATTCGGATTTTGAGGAAATTAATTCTTCTGTGAAATTTTGTATACCGTGAAATTTTTTAAAATGTTGGTCAGAGTGTATGTTGCAGTGACCTAAGCAAGTGGAAATCCGATGGCACTATGTCCGGTGAGTAGGCTGGATACAGTAACCTTCCAATCCTTGGCTTAAGATCATACCTTTTGTCACTTTTGTGGCCTTATGTGGCCTTGCTTGTCATATAGGAGGATGATTTTCTTTTGTGACCGCTGGATGATCGTAGTTCCTTGATTATTTTCGTCATTTAATTTGATCGGTTGATCACTGTAACGTTCGGCATTTGACAGCATCTCGTACTAAAGGTGTAATGCAGCTGTAATGCAGGTGTTAAGCCACTGAGCGATATTGCTCTCTGGAAGTGCATGTGGAACCCGTCTACCAACTTTCATAATCTTTCCCATTGCCTTCAGATGCCTTAGAATAGTAGAATGAGCCATGTTCAGATGCCAGATCTTGAGTCGATTGTGTCGCAATTTTTTTCCCAACAGTTTCTGCAGCTCCTCATAGTCCGTCTCCTTTGGTCTACCACTTATTGGCTTATGATTTAGAACGAATTCACTTTTATGAAACAGCAAACCATTTTTTTGACCACAGAAATGCTGATTGCAGTGTTTCCATAAAGTTTGAAAATTTTTCGTCTCTTGTTTTCATTTAGTTTTTTCCACTGTTGAATAAGAATAGAAGGCAATGACTCCACGCTTGAATGAAAAACTACATAAAAAAACGCAGCATTGATAAATAACTGAAGTAATTAAAATCAAATAATTAATATAAATTTACTAGGCCACAAACTTATGCTATACCCTAATAAAACGTTTTGATCAGTTTGATAATGGTCACGTGTGTGTGTGCGTGTGTGTTTTTTTTTGCCTGTTCAAGTTGGAGGCGGATTTCCAGTCATTCCGGGACGAGGTGCAGAAGCAGCTCGCTGAGCAGAAGCGTGTTCTGGCACAGCAGTGCTCAGAGCTGGAGGAGAAAGACACAGAGATTGCTGACATGAAGGAAACTATCTTTGAACTGGAGGACGAGGTGGAGCAGCATCGAGCAGTCAAACTCCACGACAACCTCATAATCTCGGACCTGGAGAGTGAGTCAGCTGGGACTTGGGATGATAAAGCAATAACGCCTTTTAATAATAGCTCCTGCAAAAGTCATCATCAATTAACCCTCTGGAAGCCAAGACCCTTTCCCCATGGTGGAAGTATAAAATAGAAATCGCTTCCAGAGGGTTAAAATGGGTGAACCACCCCATTTCCACAGAGTGCATGACTTTTGCCACAGAGGGGTGCCATTGAGTCAGATTTAGTCTTGTGTTCCTGATTTTTTTTTGCCGTCTGGTTAACATCTTTATCTCTCTCTCTCTCGTGTAGATTCTATTAAAAAACTTCATGACCAAAAATATGACATGGAAAAGGAGATTAAAACGCTTCACCGTAAACTGCGGGTAATAATCTTTTACTTCTTTGTATTTTATTTTCCGGCTTCCTGTAAAAACCCATAATGATGATTTCTTTCTTCAAAGCACTTTGGTAATAGAATTCTTTGTCATACAAAATCTCAGACCACATCATACGGATAGTAACTGACTTAAAGGTTTCGTAACTGCTGGAGTAGCAGGGCTACTGTAACTGTAACTAATGGGTAAAGTAACAGTCTGTATAATGTAAATAATTAAATTATTTTAATGGTGTACAATGCCTTTTTTTCTGAGATCATACCTTTCTTTTGGATTGATTCAGTTTGCGCTGTTCTGATTTCTATTGAAAAGTGAACAGTTAGAAGAGAACTCGCTCTTTTGCTAGGCCATTGGCTCTGCGTGGGTATAAAGCAGTCAGCGTTGATGCTTTAATTTTGCAGGAGGAGTCAGCAGAGTGGAGACAGTTCCAGGCTGATCTTCAGACTGCTGTGGTTATTGCCAACGACATCAAATCCGAGGCTCAGGAGGAGATCGGGGACCTGCGGCGCCGCCTACAGGAGGCTCAGGAGAAGAACGAAAAGATGAGCAAAGAGCTGGACGAGCTCAAGAGCAAGAAGTAAGACAGTCGATTCTACTGTCCAGGACAGGATTTCCACATCAGTGTCAGTGCGTGAATGTTCAAATCCTTTACAGAGTGGGAAGAAGTATGGAGAATGTCAGTGAAACACATGAAGGGATACATCCTGGAAATCTTTCCTCTGTCAGACTGTAGTAGCGAACATTACAGATTCATTCATATGACTGTGTTCAAATTAATCAAAGGGCCCTGTTCATTCTTAAAGGATCAATGTAGACACAAATAAACAGTCTGCACTGTTCACAATCTTTAATGTATTAGATCAGAAATTTCATTCAGTTTGACTCATTTTGCTCTGTTTGATGTCACCGTCTGATCATGAAATGAATATAAAGTATGTGATTTTGGATCAATTATCAGGGAGAGAGCATGAGACCCTGTTCTCTTGTTGTTCTGCATCGGAACTGTGTGGGTGAAATACAAAGTGATTTGTTAGCCTCATTATCCTCACAGCTCCACTGCAAAACTAAAGAAGCAAACTTCAGACGATTACACTTGGGCTAGATGAGGACACTGTACAACTGAATTTGAGTTTTGGGGTCTAAAATTTATATGCGTTCAGAAATGTAAAATCTCTGTGTTGTGCGTTTTCTGTGTGTATTAGGCAGGATGAGGAACGTGGGCGTGTCTACAACTACATGAATGCAGTAGAGAGAGATCTGGCTGCACTGAGACAGGGGATGGGCCTCAGCCGCCGCTCCTCCACCTCATCAGAGCCCTCGCCCACTGTAAAAACTCTCATCAAGAGCTTCGACAGTGCCTCCCAAGGTACATGCGCATATACACACACACACACACACACACTGGTGGTCAGTGAGCCACTTCAATGTAGCTTTCATGTTTAATAAAGTTTAGGATGTGTGTTCCAGTAGATTAAATGCCAGATGAGTACATAAAAAAAACTTAAAAATGAAATTTGGTTGGTTAATTCTTAAATATAAAATATTTTAAATGTATAAATATTTTTTTATGTAATAAATTTTATTTCAATTTTGTATTTGATTAAA
>JAOVYU010000026.1:16830717-16842538 GCA_025674565.1 Synodontis membranacea
TCAGTTGTAATTACACAGGTAATATGTAACACGTGTTAAACATTACACGGACAGAAACTAATTATGGCCATCAAGGCACCCCAGGTGATTGATGAATCAAATGGTTTAATCGTTGGTTTGAGTTCGATGCTTTGTGACGTCACTCTCGGCTAGAGAGTCACACTGAAACATATCCATTATTAGAATAAAACACACCGAACCAGCACAGGTGTTTTTTTTTTTTTTAACAACTTAATTAATTTTTTTTTTTTTTTTTTTTTACCTAAAGTGCCTTGGTGGTGCAGTTTTGATGACTGGACCATAAACCCATAAAAATGTCCATATGTTTAACATTAGTATTTTTTAAAAAGCTTGGCCTAAAGAAAAAGAAAAAAGAATAATAAACCTACAATGCTACTTTGCATTTGGTGACATCAAATATGACATTTCAAATGTGGGCTAATGTGAATAATAAATGTCTAAATCGTGAAAAGTGAGTCATGAACAAGTAGTACTAACATCAGGGCTTATCGGGTCTGAAATTAAAATGGCCAAAACTAAAGCAGCAACTCAACAAAACTAATGGTAACTAATCGGATTAATGTAACTGTCTTAATTACGTGTATCTTTCAAAACCTTTTCGAAACTAGCCAAACAGGAGCGGTCGTGCAAACTCACAATACACATTGACATCCTCCCCCGCCCCCTCGGTCTCACTTTACATTATCGCGGCTCTCAGTATCGACTCTCAGTATCGGTTCGGTATCGGCTCATTATCGAGAGGACGATTGACCCGTGCTAAGCCTCGGCGCTCCGTTATAAGACAGTACAATCTGGTCCATGGTTAACTCTGATAAAGATCTAAGAAAGGTCCTCTGGTTACACAATGTGATCGATAAACAGAAGCAAAAGCGTGAGACTCGGCACCAGAGCAGAGCAGGGTTCTGGCACATCGGCTACGTGCCAAACCGCATGCTGTTTGACAGGAAATGTCACAGCTACAGCCACGAGGCAAAAGCAGTCTTACTCCAGCGCGTCCAGTCTAGTACAGCAGACTCATACTCCTTTACACAGTGATGGAATCAAGAGCCACTGCTCTGTACTATTATAGTGCCCTGAGCTCCCTGCGGCTGCGCTCCAAAGCGCGCACTAGGGCACTAATCACCCTGCTCTGGGCACAAGTTTAAATAAAGGCAAGCAGATTTTTTTTTTTTTTTTTTTTTACTGATGCTTCTTCCGGTTCTACTTCTTCTTTTGCGTTTGAACGTTTGTCAGCTAGTCTTTATTAGTTTAAAAAAAGGACGTGGTAATAAGTGCTGGTTTGTATGTGCTGTGAAAACGACCGCTGGTGACACAAACTACTGTTTTGACATAATATAGCCTGCAGGTTTTTTTTGGGGGGGGGGGGTGTGGGGGGGCAGGAGGTAGTATGCGGTTTGGGACACAGACTCTGTGAAATATAGCTTCCAGAAGCGCACACGCGACGCGCGCGCACGCGCGGGACACACGGGCGCGCACACACGAACTGGCACGCACGCAGTTCGCGCTACATTGGATTTAGCTCAGGAGAGAGCTCCGGAGCGCGCAGCGTGCTGGATGAACTTTATCTGTTTCCGAGAGTTGTTTTGTTTGTTTGTTTTTTTTATGCTGGAGAAAACACGGAGGTGAGTGAAAGTGAAAGTGTGATTATTTTTTTCCACTAGGTTTATGATGTTTAATTAGAAAGTCACCGTCTTCTGCCTGTCTAATGACTCTCGAGAGGTGTATCAAGAAAAGCTGGAGTGTTTTCAGATGCAGTTTCAGTGTTAAGATCGTGAAGGTGAACTTAGATGTGTACAGAGTGAAGAAGCTATTCTCATTGTAACTAAACCTACACATAGAAGATATTTAATAATAATAATAATAATAATAATAATAATAATAATAATACACTGTGTGGGGATGAAACCCAGTACCTTGTTTCACCTAAATAATAATAATAATAATAATAATAATAATAATAATAAATAAAAAAAATCAGGAGTTTCCTCGTTCAACTTGTTAAAGGGTTAGAATGAAACCGGAAGCTGTTGTACCACTAAAATCACTTTTGCCAGGTAAAATAAAAATGGTACACTGAAGGTATGGAAGACACCCCTGTGGGATCCCACCTCATTGTCCAGCTATAGTGCAGATTGGTGCCACTTTTTTTTAAGGCAAAGACAAGAAGGACAAAAGCATGCCAGAAGAACCAGAGAGGGTTTTGAGACACAAGTTGCGTTCCAGAGACAAGGCGTTGATCTCTGAGACTGCAGGAGTCAGACAGATGGACGCTGAGCAAGAGAAAAGGTTCTTTAGAGCACAGGATCTCGAACAGGTTCTCAACAGCCGGAGAGTAAGAGAATTGCCAAGAGCCCCTTTGTGACAGCAGCACATATTTAATAAATACATAATAAAAAAGAAATGAAATCTATAATAAAAATGACAAATATAAGATATTAACTATTATTAGCTATTATTGGTTTTGTTTTTTTTTGTTGTTGTTTTTTTTAAATCCTGAACGCTTCACTCGTCCAGATGTAGATTTAAAACACTGCTTGTCATATTAACATCACTTCCTGGTTTCAATTTTCAAACCTAAGATAAACATTTTCTAGTCATTAAAGAGTTTTCGATCAACACCTTTCAGGTGAACTATGATAATTAAATGAGAACTTGTCACTAAACTTCTCCACACACAGGGGAAATTAACACCTTTTAGCAAAAACATCCTCCAGATGATTGCCGTGTCACTGTAAACACACGTGCAGTCATCTCTCCCACTCGTGAGAATGATTTCAATATGTTTTTCTTTTGTCGAAGGCATTCTTAAAGGCTATCTATCTATCTATCTATCTATATTTTTTTCTTGTTTTTTTTTTTTTACTAAGAATGAAAAACGTTCCCTGTGTATGGAGACTTTAGAGACCCTGTAGTTAATAATCATCTCCATCACTGTATTAATGAAGCATTAAAAAAAAAAAATAGAGCCACATGACTCCTGGGTAGACACAACAGGCCATACTTCGAGAGCCGTGACTTTTGAGCAATGCAGTAAAAAGCCCTTTTTGTTTGCCTGAAGAATGCCTTGATAGAAAGTTGTTTAAGCGTTTGTGTTCCACATGACTTAAAATTTTAGGATGGGAAATGATTCATCAGCTCTTCATAGCATCAAGGATAAAAATATTTCTTGGGGAACCAAAAAGAAAGATGTGGTTGCTATAGTGAAAAAAATAAAATCTATGATTTATTTTTTCCTCAAAAAGTGGTAACAGACCATAGAGACGGTTCGCTCAGGTTAAATAAACAACTTTTTAAGTGTTTAGCAGACTGTTATAGGGGATCCCGATATATTGATCCTACAGGAGCAACAGTCCTGTTTTTCACATTTGAACAGTTGGTGGAGTAGTATTAGAGTAGGTCCAAACAAAGGTTTGAGCAAAAATTCTGAGTTTTTATGGATCCTCCTTCCACATTAAATTTGTATGAAGTGACAGTAAAGTAGGTGCATTGTAGGTCCTTTGTCCTTCTGTTGCAGCTCTAGTAGTTTGGAATAATAAAACACTTCATGTAATTGAAAATCACTTTTAAAAGTTAATTTAATAATTAATCATGTCATTTGGACTCAAAAAGATGATTCTGGAACAATTAGGTTTGTGTTTAGATCCACAATCTGTCCTGCTCAAAATAAAATGTCTACAATGCCTGTTTGACGTGACTCCGGGCCACCAGGTCCCATCTCACAGAGGCAGAATAGTATCGCAAAGCAATAAGTGATGCAAATGATGATAACGTTCCACTGTGATCTTACGCCCACGTGTAAATATGCTGTAAGTAATCACTGCTTTTTTTTCCATAATTCTTTATTTGAAATGCACATGTATTTGTTCGCTATGTTACCTCTATAGCTCCAGTGCATCAAAGAAGCAAACGGAACACTTCTCAGCTGATCAGATACATTTGGAGTACATTGTGGGGGTTTCAGTTTTTGTCCAAACTTTTCTTTTAAGCTTTTCAAGAGAATTTAGATTCTGGGTTAATCTCAGAATTGGCTTGATTGCAGAATTTCAGTGCTGAGCTGAAAATTAGAGGTCATGCGAGGTCCTCAGCTTTGTTTTACAATCCACCTGAAAGTGTGTGTGTGTGTGTGTGTGTGTGTATGTGTGTGTGTGTGTGTGTGTGTGTGTGTGTGTGTGTGTGTGTTTATTCACTTAGGGGCAAGGATAGTATGGATAGTGTCTGACAATTTTGGCCTTGTGAGGACATTTGGATGCTCCTCACAAGTAAAGTGTTTTTATTTTTTAAAAACAAATATATGAAAAACTAAAAAACTAGCATAGTAAGATACTCGAGTGTGTGGGTGTGTGGTGTGTCACTACCATCATGCCATATTTATCTTGTGGTTATTCGATTAACTGATCTGTGCAGTGGTACTTCCTTAATATATATTCACATATTTTAATTCACTTTTACTCCTATAATCTATATATTTTTATTATTATTTTTATTTATTTATTTATTTTTTAACACACATTGTCACAGCAGCTTTATTAAAATCTGGATGTAGATTTTGATCTGTAATGAATAAGTTAGAGATACTGTAGTAGTGGAGAGCAACAACTACTTGAGATGATATCAGGAAGAAACCTGCAGAGGAACTTGACTCTAAGAAAACTTATCTTCTTCTGGGTGACCCCAGATAATGCAACTCTGAATCATTACAGTGTTATGGTGTAGAAGAGTACAGATAAATAGTTTTAAGTTTGTTGAAAGGATGTTCAGTATGAGCAGAGTATGAATAAGCGTCCTGGGATTAGTGCAGGACAGGCCCTATCACTACAGCAGTTCTTATGTACAAATGTACAATATCCAATCCAATATCTGAGATTATCCACTGAAATCTTAAATATACTTCATTAAGTAAAAATACATTTAAATAAAGGTGCTCAATTATACCATACATACATTCTCAAAAAAAATTTAATATATCATTTGTGACATATATCATTATTTTCTCAGTTATTTAAGAAAGTGAAAATGCAATATATTCTAGACTCATTACACGTAAACTAAAATATGTCAAGCATTTTTCTATTTATTTTTGATAATTATGGCCTACAGCTAAAAAAAAATGTAAATTACAAAACATCTCAAATTATTGGAATGTTCAGTTTCAAGTTTGAGTAAATTATTATTCAATCAGTATAAATACCGTGTACCTCTCAACCACAATCAAGCAACAGTAGGTCATATTAATGGAAATATGACTGGAAGGGAAATGTGTGGTAAGATAATGTGCGCATGGTGTTCGTGCATCAAGAGCCACCACACACAGACATCTTCAGGAAAGAGGCTACAGCGGTCACATTACTAATACTAAGCCACTCCTGAACCAGAGACAGTGTCAGAAGCATCTTACCTGGGCTAAGGAGAAAACCAATTGAACAGTTGCTCATTGATCCAAAGTCCTCTTTTCAGATTAAAGTAAATTTTGAATTTAATTTGGAAATCAAGGTCCTAGAGTCTGGATTAAGAGTGGAGAGACAAAGAATGAAAGGTGCTTGACGTCCAGTGTGAAGTTTCCACACTCTGTGATGTTTTGGGGTGCCATGTGATCTGCTGCTGTTTTTTCAAGTCAACGCAGCCTCTACCAGGAGATTTAAGAGCACTTCATGCTTCCATCTGCTGACAAGCTTTATGGAGATGCCGATTCCCATTTCCAGCAGGACTAAGCACCTGCCCACAGTGCCAAAACTACTACCAAATGGTTTGCTGACCATGATATTACTGTGCTTCTGTGTATTACTGTGCTTCTCTTGATAGAGAATCTATGGGGTATTGTCAAGAGGAAGATGAGAAACATCTGACTCAAAAATACAGATGAGCTGAAGCCCGCTATCAAAGTAACCTGGGATTTAGTAATACCTCATCTGATTGCCTCTGTGCCATGCCAAATTGATGCAGTAATTCGTGGTAAAGGAGCCCCAACCAAGTAAAGAACAATTTAATTACAACTTCAATCTCATTATTTAATAGCCACACCTCGTATGTCCAAGTGAAATGGAGAAAAGAGAAAGGTTGTAGAATTTATTGGAAAAGATGTTGTGTATGTTATACTTAACACTGTCCCCATCTCTGACTGTGTATCTACAGAATTGGCTGGATTAATAATAGAGCACTTTAAGTAACAATTAATATTAGGATCTTAAAGACGCTTTGGTCCATCACTGCTTAAATCTGCATATTAACTTTTATAGTATCCTGTATTCAGGTATTTTTTTCTGTAAGTATTTGTTTAATGTGCAGTACTAGCCAGTAAACTTGAAGCAGAATCCCCAGTTCTATGTTCTATAATTATCTACATTGCATAGGTCTGCAAGGTGGCACAGTGGTTTCCCCTCACGCTTTCTGAAGAATAAATTGCTGCAACTAATGTTTGGAAAGTCCCCTTTCAATCACTCTTTCTACTCAGGAAGTCAAACACAGAAGACGCAAAAGATTGTGTGTCAAAGCTATTTGTGAATTAAAACACATCTGATCTTAATCATAGCTTTTCTGTGACTGAATCAGGTACTTTTGTTTGTAAAGCTAAAAACAGATGTAAAATGACCTTGCAGGGGTCAAAGCACAGTGACAAACCGATCAGCATTTCTATTTGTTTTTCTCTTTTTGTCCTTTTTTTTGTAACCTGGAACAGGTCAATGGCATTATCATCACAGCATGCCTCTCTGTGATTGAGGCTGGGTTTTCAAAATCAAAGGGAGAGAAGCACAAATGAGATATCAGAGGACATCAGCTATTTGTATTGGGGACATAATCGAGTAACAGGAACAACGGTGCATTGTGTAATTTAATGATTTATGGTGTGAAGAGAAAGCCTGAGTCATATCGGAGCTCAGGTCAGCAATGCTGAACAGATTCATGTGAATGTGAGCATAAAAGAATAATTTTTTGCATTGCTAAGCCAATAATAGCACAATTGATGCAGAGGTCAAATGCACACTTCCTGGTCTTATGATGAACCCCAGATATTTAAAAAAAAAAAAAAAAAAATTGTGTCTTAAAATACATCTGTATTGTTGGCCTTTAGGATGGTCTGGATTGGGATGGTGGGAAAATGACCTTCTGTTTCAGAGAATCATTGCTTTTTTGACCCTTGGAGTAAGGCTGATCTTCCAGATGTGATTGTTCTGTCTGCAGGGTTTAGTGACCTTCTCTTGAATCGTCTGTTTCTCGACGTCAGTCTGCGAGAAAAAAAGGAACGGGGAGGTTGGAATACAAGAACGAACATCACGTCAAAAGGACTAACAACACTTGCATGAAGGAAACAGCAGGCATAGTATAAGGAGGGAGGGATGAAGTCTCTTCTGCCCTTCTACTCAGACTGTCCTCACCCTTGAGCCTGCAGCTCAGTGGCCCAGCAATGAGTGCCACTGCGAGCTTTCAGTTCCACACCACACCCACCGTGAAGCACCTGGCATGGATGAAGCAATTGCCTTCTACATCAGCCTGGAGCTGCTGATTGCTGTGCTGGCCGTGGCTGGAAATGTACTGGTGTGCTGGGCTGTCTGCCTCAACAGCAATCTTCAGAGCATCACCAACTACTTTGTGGTGTCCCTGGCGGTGGCTGATGTGGCCGTGGGCCTCCTCGCCATTCCCTTCGCAATCGTCATCAGCACAGGCTTTTGTAGTAACTTCCATGGCTGCCTGTTCATTGCCTGCTTTGTCCTTGTGCTCACGCAGAGTTCCATCTTCAGTTTGCTGGCCATCGCAGTCGACCGCTACATCGCCATCAAGATCCCACTCAGGTGAGATTCTTGTTGCTTCCTCTTGGTTCTGAAGTTGCAGTTATATTAGTTTATTATTTCATAACGCAAGACAAGCAGGGAATCACAAAGCAGCATTATTTTCTTGTCGCTGACAATCAGTTTGATTTTCTTCTGCACCCCACGATCCAAGTAAACATCCATCATTAAAACATCTTTTAGTTAACAAGTGTAGGTTGGTTAAAACTATAAAATGCTGAAAATGGACTACGTAAATATTTGTAGATATTTACACGTTGACTAAGTTTTTGTTATTTTAGCTGTCTACCATGGTACATGGGAGTTGAAATTAAATAACGGCCTAAAAGTGGAGACTGTCAACTTGAATTTGCGGGTATGTACATTCAAATTGGGTGAATGGGTTAGTTATTAGAGCACTTTAAAATTTGTGGCCCCTTGTTTTAAGAGACTAAAAGTAATTGGAGAATTGGCTGTTCAGCTGAGTAATATATGTGTTATTCCACTGTTATTACAAGTAACTTACAAATAAACAGGTAAAACATCTAGAGTTTATTTCAAGTGGGACATTTTAATTTTAAAACTGTTGCTGTTAACTCTCAATATGAAGTCCAAAGAGATGAAACAAGCCCTCATTAGGCCGAAAAATCAAAACAAACCCATCAGAGAGACAGATACGACATTAGATGTGGCCAAATCAATTTGGTACATTCTTAAAAATAAAGCAGGCATATGTGAGCTCAGGAACACCAAAAGGACCACAGAAAACTGGTGGATGACAGAAGAATTCCTTCAGAAATTCCTCTTTACAATAGTTGGCCAGCATCCTTCAGGAGGTAAGCATACCTGTGACAAAGTCAGCAATCACCGGAGTAAATACAGATCATTTATGACAAGAGTCAAATCATTGGTAAGCATCAAAAACAGGAATACCAGATCAGAGTTTACCAAAAACATCTGAAAAGTTAGCGCAATTCTGGAACATCATCCTGTGCAGAAATGCGACAAAAATCAACTTGTAACAGCATGAAAGAGAAGAGTATAGAGATGGGAAGGAACTGCTCATGATACGAAGCATATTGACCTTATATTATGGTGTGGCTGCCAATATCTGCGTAACGATACATCCTGGTCAAGATTTGATCCGATTCATTATACTGCATTCACAGTTTGATTCAAGTTGATTCTCAGAAAATCTGAACAAAATTTTAATGCAGAACAATTATGACAGAAAATTTTTCTCTGTATAAAATTAAATAAATATGAACTTGGTATGTAGAGGAGTTTGATATTTTAACAAAAATGCAAAACTGGTTCAACATATCTTAAAAATAATATGTAATACATATTACACAATATATACACCAAGGTGAAGTGAATAACACTGATTATCTCTTCATCTCCTGACACCTGTTTGTGGATGGGATATAGGCATTTTGTGTTAGAAGTAGGAAAAATGGGCAAGCGCAAGGATTTGAGCGAGATTGACAAGGGCCAAATTGTGATGGCTAGATAACTGGGTCAGAGTATCTCCAAAACTGCAATTCTTGTGAAGTGTTCCAGTCTGCACTGGTGAGTATTTATCAAAAGTGGTCCAACACTCAAAAAAATGATATGTTGGCATTACTTAAGTTTTTTATGTCAACAGGTCCCACATAACTGAGTTAAGTTGCCTTTAAGAAAAAAAAATTATTTTCTGTGAACTTAAATAAATATTCTTTCTTAAAGGCAACTTAACACAGTTATGTGGAACCTGTTGACAAAAAAAAGTTAAGTAATGCCATCATACATTTTTTTGAGTGAAGGAAGGAACAGTGGTGAACCGGCGACAGGGTCATGGGGCATCAGAACTGGACCACAGAACAATGGAAGAAGGTGCCCTGGTCTGAAAACACATTTTCTTTTACATCACATGGATGGCCAGGTGCGTGTGTGTCGCTTACCTGGGGAACACACGGCAACAGGATGCACTGTGGGAAGAAGGCAAGTTGGCAGAGGCAGTGTGCTGCTTTGGGCAAATGTTCTGTTGGGAAACCTTGGGTTCTGCCATCCATGTGGATGTTACTTTGACACACCCCACCTACCTAAGCATTGTTGCAGACCGTATGCACCCTTTCATGGAAGCGGTATTCTCTGATGGCTGTTGCCTCATTCAGCAGGATAATGCGCCCTGCCACAAAGCAAAGATGGTTCATGAATGGTTTGAAGAGCACAACAATGAGTTTGAGGTGTCGACTTGGCCCCCAAATGGGATTGGCCCCCATTTGGGATGTGCTGGACAAACATGTCCGATCCATCGAGGTCCCACCTCACAACTTACAGGACTGAAGGGATCTGCTGCTAACATCTTGGTGCCAGATACCACAGCACACCTTCAGGGGTCTAGTGAAGTCCATGCCTTGACAGATCAGGGCTGTTAAGGGGGACCAACATTATATTAGGCAGGTGGTCATAACGTTAGGTCTGATAGGTGTGTTTGTGTGTGTGTTTATATATATATATTGACAAATGCAGATGAGCCATGTCTCCCCATGAAGCACACGCTCACGTGACCAGTGTCAGGAACGGGAGACTCAGAGGATGCAGATGCGGTTATAAGAGAAACAGTTTATTATATTTCCAAAGATGCAAAATGGTTGCACAGAAAAATCACAGGTCAAACGTGAGCTAGGTTCAACACGAAGACATCAACAGAAGCAGAAATCCAAACATGAGCTGAAGTAAGCACATCCACATAGTCTTGAACATGAACTTGAGTCGAGGCAAACAGAAACATAGTCACTGATCCAAACATGAACACATGGGAGAGTAATGGGGGCATGAACAATGTCTAAACATCCCACACATGAACAATATGTCACTCAAATCAAGCGAGGAAGTAATCCAGTCATCGTATGAAAGTTCAGTCTTTAAAAACATGAGCAAGGTCATGAACAGGCACAGAACAAGGTTCTAGAATAATCAGCGTCTTATACTGAGTAATCCACCAAGGGGACGAGAGCTAAAGATCCCGGAAGTCAGAAATACTCACAGAGTAGGACAGTCTGAATAATATGCTTATAAAAGCACACAGGTAGATGTGAGGTAGCAGGGCGAAACATAACAGAGGCGAGGCGAGATCCGAAATGAACTGGAAGAGTTCAGAAATGAGGCATAACAAAGTGACACACCAGAGAATATGTACTATTGCTTCGCAAAGCGTCTCTGTCAGGGCATGCCCCCACCATGTTGTTTGTAGTTCGCTGATTGTAGTTCTCATCATGCGAATTGCGCCTGCTACTCGTGCTGGTATTTAAAGTCTATGGGTTGTACAGATTGTGAACTCTTTTGTTCAAACATGCAATTGCATAACATGCATTATTAATAGAATGCTGATATCACATATTTTCATGATGCACGTTGTCACACTTTTGGATCGTTGCACAATGTACCTAACTGCTAATAGAACTGGCTCCCTTGTATTTATTGATGATGTGTCTGTTGACAAAAGCAGCTGGATTCTAAAGGGCTATATTATCTGCTCAGGTTCAGCTGAATGCTTCAGAACCAATTTCGAGGCGCTTCACAATGCAGATGAACAATGCTGCTGAAACGTAATTTGAAAACAACCCAATACTTTTTTAAGGCAGAGAAGTGGAATGTTCTGTAATGGCCAAGTCAGTCTGGGCTTGATCCAACTGAGCATGCATTTTATTGGCCAAAATGAAAACTGAAGGCAAAACACCCCAAGAACCAGCAGGAACTAAAGCCAGCTGCAGTAAAGGCCTGGCAGAGCATCA
Source organism: Synodontis membranacea (assembly GCA_025674565.1). NCBI lineage: Eukaryota > Metazoa > Chordata > Actinopteri > Siluriformes > Mochokidae > Synodontis > Synodontis membranacea. The sequence continues at coordinate 16,842,278 of JAOVYU010000026.1, forward strand.
CCAGGGAAGAACCCCAGTGTCTGGTGATGTCTATAGCTTCCAGACCTCATGCAGTCATAAACAAAGGATTTGCCACCAAGTATTAAAATAACAATTTATGATTGTCAATTTGTCCAAGTACTTTTGGTTCCTTAAAGGTGGACCACATTAAAAAACGTGCTGTAATTCCCACACTATTCAATCGATAGGCATGTGCCGGTATCACATTTTCATGCTGCGATTAATTGATTGAGCTTTTATCACGGTATACGGTATTATCAC
>JAOVYU010000026.1:16850496-16863870 GCA_025674565.1 Synodontis membranacea
ATCTTTTTAAGTGGGAGAACTTGCACAATTGGTGGCTGACTAAATACTTTTTTGCCCCACTGTATATAAGTAGAAGAAGTCCGCTATCTGACAATGACTTGTACATTCCCATTAAGGGTGCATCCAGTGAAATTGGCTTTCCTTATTCCTTTTCATCTGCAACTGATGAGCTTTCATATTTTAAGTTAGAAGTTATTCATGATAAAGGTATCATTTGTCATGGCCAACGTTGCTAACTCTCCTGTAGTAGAGTGTAGTCTGACTGTTGATAGATTTGGAATATTATGTGGTGAACACAGTCAAAAGGTGAAACTTCCCAGTGCGGTTATAGTAAATATAAGCGCTCTTGGAAAGCCTCTCGTCCAATTAAATTAGTGGACCGGAAGTAACTGACATGATGACGGAAGTAATGACATGCACATACTGTACAGTGGGTATCTGCACCGGTACCAGTTCTTGTAGATCAAGGGTCCTGGATTTGATCCTGTATTCTCATTACTGTATTACTGAGTTTTTCATGTTCTCACCATGTTCACTTGGGGTCCTACCAGGTTCTCAGGTTTGCAGGTAGATGGATTGGCTACTCTAAATTTGCCCTTAAATTTGTGAATGTGTAAATTAATGTGTAAATAAATGTGAGAATATGTGTGAATGGAGTCCCATCCATGGCAAATTCTCCCACCTTACACCCAGTGTTACCAGGATAAGCTCTGAATTTACTGCAACCCACAGCAGGATAGAGCACATACTCTGATAGACGAACGAAGGAATTAAAATTCATTGAAAAACATTAGTTGAAAATAAAACCTTTCACTTCTACATAATATTCTGACATGAATTGATGAAAGTTTGCGATGTTTGACTGAACAGTTCCTGTGTTGTCTCTAACCTTCATCTGTGAATTTTACTAAATGAAAATGACATTGGAACTTCAGACAAATTGGCACCGAACCATACTGCATTAAAAGACATAATAAACAATAAATCATAAACAGTGTATTAATGAATGACAGCTTGAGGCTTTAAAAATAAGTATCATTGCACTATTAGATACACACTCACAAACACAGAGCAGTGATGATTTTGTTTAGATAACTGCGACTGACGCCAGTGGCTCATCTTAATGCAAAACAAATCATATGCACAGAGACATGATGGTGCCTTTTATTGTGCCATTAGCTTCCCGTTGGCCTCATTATGATGAGACTCTGCAATGGGAAAGAGGTGCATTAAAACCGTCCGCTCCATAAAGTACAATACTTTTGCGAGAGGTGAAATAAAAAAACACACATATTCTGGAAGATGAACTGTATATCTGTTTGGAAAAGGCAGTGCCCATTAAACAAGGGAGCACATAGATGGAACAGACAATATGACTTTCCTGGAAAATTATTCAGCGTTTTAAGGTTTTTTTCTTCCATCGATAAAATCGTCATCTGGCATCATCTGGATTTAGCCCTTCTCATATAGTCAGAGCTCGGCATAAAAAAGCCCTCTGTGTGTGTGTGTGTGTGTGTGTGTGTGTGTGTGTGTGTGTCTGATGTGTAGAATTAACAATGTTTTATTAATTTGGGCTTCACTGTACTGATCTACAGCTGAAGCATACCCAGATTCTGGGTGTCTGCCAGGGTAAAATGGGTCATGCCATCTGATTCATTTGCTGATTACCATTGCTGATTCACTGATTTATTCACAAATTCATTTATGAACACATTCGCTGTGTCCTTCACTGATTTGTTGACTAATTCATTCATTTATTCATTTGCCATTTCAACAAGTCTTTGATTTGTTCAACGATTCATTTACAGATTCATTTAACAATTCATTTAATAGCTTGTTCAACAATTCATTCACCGAGTCATTCAATGATGCGTTTCGTAATTAATTCACTGATTTGTCAACTAGTATGCTCACCAATAATATTCACTGATTCATTTACCAGTTGATTTACCATTTTGCAGAAGTGGGCAAAGAACACAACTCCATTACTGGAGTCAAAATACAAGTAGTCTAATACTACTCCAGTTTAAGGGAAAATTTTTACTTGCTTTTTTAAAACCATAAAACCATTGCTTTTACCACCCATAGCATAAAACAACTGTAACCCCTAAAAGCACAGACAACTTTGCTTAAAATGTTTATGGAATTAAACAAATGCTTACATACCTCGTCATGGTTGGACGGTAAATTTTTGTATTCAGTAAAGACGTTTGTTGATTCATTCCATTTACAAATTCAATTATGGCTTTATTCGCCAATTTCTTCACTGAGTTACTGATTCATTCACTGACTCTTCGATGATTCTTCTTTCACCAAATTGTATATCAATACATTAACCAATTCATTGGTCATCCTGATCACATCTTTAATACTAACAATTATTGTTTAGTGCTATTCTCTAATATTGTCCACGTTTGGACTTTCACACCGAGGCACATTTCAGTCTTCTTCAGTACCCCAGCACTCTGCTGCTCAGAAGCAGTAAATACTTTAAGTCGTCCGTTGTGAATATCATAATATCTTTATCTTTAATGTCTTTCAGACACCAAATCGTTCTGGTTTTTGTTTCCATTAAAGACATTTCTCTTTCTGTAAGAACAGAAACAAAGATGCAAACAGTAACGACCTTAAAGATATTTCCAACAACAAATAAAAGAAGCCTTTTTTTATGTGAATTCCATGAGGAATAATAAACATGAATTATTACATCAGTTTTTTTTAAGTCTCTCTTAAAAGATGGGTCTAGTTTTGCACTAGCATGAGAGTCAATGTCTGTGATAATGTTGCTGATTGCAAGACTTGAAGTGAAAACTCAGTATTGCTGTCACTGTGCTCTTGTACAGTCTCACACTTTTTCAGACCTCAGAGCCACTTTCCGAAGGCCAATTGCTTTCCTATCACAGCCATCTTAGCCTTCAGTACTAACTTACTAATGTTTGGCTGATCTGTCATAGAATGATGTCTGCTTTACTTTTTGCAAAGACCACATTCCAGTGGTGAAGCTCTGTAGCTAAGCAGTGTAATATAAGAGTCAGAGTTACTGTTAGAAGATTTCTTTAGCCATTGCTTGAGAATATGTACTCCATTTGTTTCTGCTTTACCATTGGATTGAGCATATAATGAGCATGTAATGTACTCAAAGTTATAGGATTTTGAGAATTCAAGCCTTAAACTGTTTGCAGTTGAAGCATTATAACTCATAACAGTGTTTGGTATTCCATGACTTGCAAAGAAGAATTTGATGTGCGTGATGATACAACTCGACAGCAGTCCCATCTCTGGGAAGTTAGCATACTAATCAATAATTACTGAATGATCTTTACTTGATGGATTGAAAAGGTCCATTCCTATCATTTACCATGATGCTTTTGGTATGTCGGCAATCAGTACTGGCTCTGTAGTTTGTCGGTATGTTTCTGGCATGTCTCACACCTCTTTATAAGTGCTTCAGTGCCTCTGATATGATAATCCATTGGCCATCCATTGTGCATGTTCTCCATGGTATTTTGTAACTGTCCTTTTTAGCAAGTTTCTTCTGCTATCTCTGATGACTTAATGGCAGACACAGGAAAAGCAGTAGAAACCAGAATTTGCACAACTTTTTTTCTAATGCTTCATCAAGCATTTTGCGAGGCATATAAAGTAATTTAAAGGCATACTAAGCACTTTCATCATTAGGTGCTGAACGCTCAATGGTGTCTCGTTCAGATTCTGATTGATGAATGCAGTTAGCTGATGGTGGTCTGTTTCTGCAGTGAAGTTGGGCAGGCCGTAAATACCCATGAAATTTTCAAGCCCAAACGACAACCCATTTGAGCAAATCTACATTCTGGATACATAACCTGTTTCCAGTTGTCTCCTTCAGTCTGGATTAAAACTGCACCTAACCCCTCTTCAGGCGCATCTGTTGTTAACATATCCAAGAGTGATGAAGCAAGTGTTGTTTTGAGTCTTAGCCACTCAGACTGATGTTTTCCTGTCCATGCAAACTCATTTGTCTTGAGTAGTAGCTCATGTATATGAAATGTTTTAGCTGAGGGATTGCAAATAAACATTCCAGTGAAGCTGGCCATCCCCAAGATGCTCAATACACTTTTCTTGTCTGTTCTTGATGGCTCATGTTCAATACGGCACTATTTTCTCTTGGTCTGGTCGGATCCCTTATGAGTCTGTCTCCAAGGAATACGATCTTGTGAACACCAAACTAGTTTGATTTGATTCTGTTGCGATTCAGTTCATTCTTCTGTTGCTTTGCAGAACATTTGTCAACATCTGATTAAGTCCCAGATGTTTTCAGCCCCGAACAATCATGTCATCGACATTAAGAAAATAATATCTGCCAAATAGAGTGCTGAACATACCGTATTTGGTACTGTCCCCAGCCAGCATCGCCAAAAACCATGAGAAGCATCCAGCTATGTAAGAATTTTTGGCACCTGACATTTTACTGGTGATCTCTTTACATTTTAGTATCTGATCACGTGCTCAGATTTTTTTGAGACCTTTTTGATCTATGCATACTCTCTTTTTAATCCACGCATACTCTCAAATCTCTTAATACACTTACATCATATTGCCAAATCCCCAAACTGTTGCCACGAAGATGGAAGCCCACAATTGTATTGAATTGTGTCTTTCATGCTGTCACTTGTAATTCTACAGCAAACAAAATGTTCCTGTGCACAAGGCGAGGTCTATGAAGACAGGGTTTACCAAGGTTGGAGTGGAAGAACTGGCCTTTACCCCACTGGGATGAACTCTAACACCGACTGTGCACCAGGCCTCCTCACCCAACACCAGTACCCGAACTCACTAATGCTCTTGTGGCTGAATGAGTACAAATTCCCTCAGCTACACTCCAAAATATAGTGGAAAGCCTTCTCAGAATTGTGGAGGTTATTATAAAAACAAAAGGGGGGACTAAAAATGGACTTGGACATATGGGCATAATGGTCTTTGGGCCATATAGTGTACCATGGAGTCTAAAGTACAGACATACACATTGTCTTTCAGTGCAGTTTCTTCCTTAAATGTGCTCTGAGTGGTGCAACAACTCTTTTTGCAACATGCACCACTAGCTGTGCATTTTCTTTCAGCTAAATGTTATGTGGTGCTAAGTGGTGGTGCCAAGTCAGTGAGTTGTGAGTTTGCAACAGTTCGTTGCAAGAATTATGCACTCAGACAGTTTTTTTTATGTGTCTTTTTGGGGTGGTGCTTGGAAATATGATGTCATGTTGCAATGACTTGAGGAAAATCAATCATTGTTTTTTTACACGAACACATATAAGACATTAAAAAGCTAGTTATCCTTACAGATTGAGATACTTGTTAGGGATAATGTAGCTATGGATACTTCACAAATATGGAGAGTCTTTTTTGCAAGTGTGAGTACAGACTGAAGATTATGATGTTGTCTTTAAACAGGAATTTTTTTTTTTTTATTTTGTAGGATGATAACGTAACAAGAAGATACGTTAGAAGATACGTTAGGTAATCCAGAACGGATTTCATGGTGTTTTCTCAGGGAAATGTAGAAGAGAGAAACAGCTACAGTGAGGAATATCTATTATCTAAAATTAGGCTCCATGCAGACATTTTTGGCATTGCTACTTGTACATTCGAAGAGCTCCAGCTGTTTATAGCGTCTTATTTTCCCAAATGCCATAAGCGCCTGGTGCAGCCATGGAGCGTCGTATACACTGGCTAACTTCCAGTTCCAGTCCACAGATTCTGACTTCCAGTTCAGTCAGAGAATTCTTCCTTAAATCCCATCTAATATTACTTTTTACCATCTGTATTCAAAGTATGAGATCTTCACAATTCACATTAGGGTTTTTTTTTTGTTTTTTTTAAGAGTACGACAGCTTAGTTCAGAAAGGCTCCAAGGAGAAGTTCTGCCCCTGTGGAGGTCCAAACTGTAAACATTAGGAACATCATATGCTGTGGATTCTATGAGTTACTACAGTATAATCCTCCCAGGCAGCTCAAATTAATCTAAACATCTTCCCCTGACCTTTCTTAGCAACAAGCTATTTATACCCACAGAACTGTCACTTCCTCAATTCTTTTTACACCATTCTGTGTAAACCATAGAGACTGTTGTGAGTGAAATTCTCAGACCAGCAGTTTCTGAAATACTCAAACCAGCCCATCTGGCACCACCAACCATGCTACAGTTAAAATCACAGAGATCAGACTTTGTCTCCATTCTGAATGTTTGATGTGAACATTACCTGGAGCTCTTGCCCTGTATCTGTGTGAATTCTTTGCACTGCACTGCTGCTACATGATTGGCTGTTGAGATAACAGCATGAATCTGCCGGTGTACAAATAAATAAAGTCCCTAATAAAGTGGACAGTAAGTGTACACCAGTGTGTACTTGAGGAAATCTCTTTAGGACCATTATATTTGATTAATTTTTAAATGATTTCTTTATGATGAACATGAAGCACGATAAATGTGAGTCCATTTTATAAGAACTGTGCGCTTTCTTTTCAGAAGAATGTGATTATACTGTATATACCTCATTATATAATAATAATAATGATAATAATAATAATAATAATAGGAAAAAGACATTAAGATTTTAGGTGTGTGTGTGTGTGTGCTTACAAAAGAGGATTTTATAATGTCAAGACGTTTTTTTTTTTTTTTTAATTCTCACTGTTATTGGAGTGTGACAGCTCCATCTTTTAATGAGACGTATATTGTCCCTCTGCTGAGGTCTTTATAGTGGTGTGAGTCAGACTCAGAGCGAGTCACACATCAGTGTTTACTGACACCTTCATTCAGCTGCTGAAATGAGATTCGGAGAGATTTACAGCAACATCATCTGACCTGTGTTTCTCTCTCCAGTCGAATACAGCAGCGGAAATTCCTCAGCTGTCTAAAGCTTCACTTTCTCAAGGTCAGTATCGAGATCTGTGTTGAATAAACTCACCTGTTATTTCCTGGTGGCCACTGAGTTGCTAAAAACACAACACACTTCGACTCAACTTTTGACCGATTCTATAAAAGTGCAGTTTGTTTAGAAGGACGTCCACTTATTGCGACTGTAGTCGATCAGGTGAGATGTGTTGTGTACGCTGTTTGCTTTTCGAAGATGTTTTTCATTTAAAAGCCTATCTATAAAACAACCAAGCGAGCCTAAATATCCCTGCTTCACACTGACATCACTAACTAAGCTTAAAGTAGAACTTCATCATCAACCACATGACTTCCTGCTTTCTGCTACAATTCAGCTTAAACGTTTAGGAGTAAGGCTAAGCCATGCCTCCACCATGTTGTCAAACTTGGTTCCAGAGTCTGCACAGTAGAGAAGAGAGCCAGTCAGGTCTACCCACTCTTTGGTTTGTCTGCCCACTGGACCTTCCACCTTTTTTCCCTAAACTGAGGTTCAGCACGTCGCAGGTTGTCTTCATTTTGGAATTCGATCTTACTTCTATCCAGAAAGCTTAAATAGTTTCAGCTGGAGATATTACATGAGTACAGATGTGTCTTGGAAGGATATGTATCACGTGAACATGAAACTGCATATTCATTGACACTGATGTGATTAAGGCGGAATGCTCCAGCAGTGCAGTCTGAGTTAATAATTCAATGTTTGGGTCACATGGCTATACCGAGCACACTGTAAAATAACTCGTCTACTTATAGAATCCAGTCTAATGCTATTGGTAGAGTATATACTCACTAATGGACAAATGGCTTTTGCTCAAATTTCAATATACAGTAATTGGATATCGTTAGTACTGAAATAATATAGCTATCAAGGTGGCTATAAATTGATGTTTCAAACGTTTTTAATAGAAATGTCTAACTATTTGTTTTGCTCAGACTGGATTGGATTGTCTTTCTTGAGGGTTCACATTCATAATTAAAAGTGGCCTGTATTAATGAGAACGCATCTGTCCTCCGAAACGGCAGTTCATCAGCTGTAGCTCTCCTCCACTGTTGTTTTTCTGCAATGCCGGTGATCTGACGATGTGTGATACCTTAGTAGTGTGAATAAATGCTACAGATCGCAGAGAATAATCTCCATCTTAGCCATAGCCCGAACTTTAACCCTAAGACTTAAACCTGAAAAGGAAACATAAAAACTTTAAACACAACATGCAACTGCTAAGTAGCATATCTCGATAGGTACCACAAATCAACAGGCTGATGATGACGCATGTGATTTTTCATGTCGCATTGCCAATGAAAGTGACTCAGATATGGTTTTAAAAGATCAGATTTGTGTTTCCACACAGTCCTGAAAAGATGAGAGCTGTGCCACTTCAAGGCATAAAATCAAATTTGAGTCACTTTAGCATGGCAGTATGAACGTAGTGTGTGTGTGTGTGTGTCCAGAAAAGTTTAAGTTAAGTAGGTGTATGATGAGAAATTCTGTGGTGAAGTTACCTGGCTGGCTACAGCAAGTCTCTTTCAACCAAGCCTGTCAATCACTTAATTCCCCACTTAATTTCCCAAATGTGCAGCTATCAGCAAAGGGAAACGCTAACTGTTCAAATTAGACACTGTAGCTGGAAAACGGTTTTAATAAGAAAAGTCACATGGAACATAGGCTGTTTTGGCATAGAAACTCATTTAAATGCGCATGCATGGTATGAGAATGGTACAGCCAGCAGGGGCACTAAACCTGTGTTGGCTTCACTTTTTAGGATTAAAAGCTGTCCATGTTTTCTTGCAGTCGATGCAGGTGGCAGATCCTGTGGGGCGGGGCTTAGAGAACGGACTGTAGCCAAACTACTCCTACAACTAATAAACTACTAATAAAATATATAATTCTTTTTCTAAGTAAGGTTCTAGTGCTGAGCTGTGCGGTAAAAGGTTAGTTCATGTTTCAAGATGACAGGATGTCCCACTGAAGAGGGAGGTCATCAAAAAACCTTTACAGGGTTACGCAGGATTCCATTATGTAATGGACGACTCAGGGACAGGCTCTGAGGATCTTATTAAACAGGATATCAGGGTCAGAACAGGGGGGAGTTCAATATCAGGAAATCTACGGTGAATAAATATCTATACGAAGTACAATATCATGAATACCAACGAACAGGCCAAGGTCGGAAAAAAAAAAGGCAGATGCAGCATCAAAACAAAGGGACATGGCAAAGGCACAACAACAGGTCATAAACACAAGGTGGCTATCCAGAACACAAGGCTCAGGACTCAATAGAAAGTCTACACACTATATGAGGTGTTAGTTAGATTTTTTTTTTCTTTAGATTACTTTATTAATCCCCAGAGGGAAATTGTTTCTCTGCATTTAACCCCTATGTGAAGTAACACACAGCAGGGGGCAGCTATTTTTTCAGCGCCCTGGGAGCAGTGCTTGGGGGCGGCACCTTGCTCAGGGTACCTCAGGGGTACTTTGCTGGTCGTGGGATTCGAACCTGCAATCCTTCAGTTATAAGGGTACTTTCCTAACCATTAGGCCACCATCTGCCCCTTAGATTTTATTTTATTGTATTTATTGTATTTGTTTGTTTGTTACCATGAGCTTTGTATAGTGGTGAAACAGGAAATTGAAATGACAAAGAGATGGTTAAAAAAATTGGGTGACGACGCCATCTGGCAGTCTGGCAGTGCAGAGTCTGGGCTGGATGTTAAAAGTTAGCGTCCTTGTTAGCTACATTAGCCCGCCACCTCCAGTGCAAACTGATCATCAGGACCAGAATCAGCTTTATTGGCCAAGGACGTGTACACACACAAGGAATTGGACTCCGGTTGTTCCATTGTTCTCTGTGTACATAAGACAAGGGTAAACATACTGTACAGCCAACAAGACAACAAAACACACACAAACACAACAAACACAAGAGGGCTGTAGTGCAGTACTGCAGAGTGCAAAGATGTTAGTATGAATATGTAATAAATATTAAATTGATAATTGATTTCCAGAGGATGCTGGAATAAATACCAAATAAATATGGGATGGATAATTGGTTATATATATGAGGACTTGAGAAAATGTATGTATAAAATAAAATACAGTAAATACATTATATGTACAACATGCTTAGGTTCAGATGTGGGTGCAGTGGATGTTTAGTGTTAACAGTTTTATTGCACAAGTACTGTCTCTGACGCTGTGTGAGTGATTAAGTGTTCATCAGAATTATAGCCTGAGAAAAGAAACTGTGCACATGTCTGATCATGTCTCTGCTGATTGACTTCATTTGCTGTAAGAGGACATTGTTGACATTTAATTTTTTTCCTTTTCACCTATATTTCAGTTTGGTTTCAGTTAAAAAAAAATTGTTTGAGCATTTAATAATAATATTTTTTTTATGCGATTAGTAATGAAAAAGTTTAAATAATCACTGCCAGGGTTGTGTGATGTGGCCTGATGCGAAACGTAGATACTGTTACCACGCCAACAGTGATTTGAAAAAAAAAAAGGTTTTTTTATACTAATAACTTATCCATTATGTGTTGTACCCATTTTGTAGTTGGGTCACTCTACAGATTTGGTGCCATTTCAGTAGGTTCAGTGTCCCAAGATGTAATGCTGCTACAACTTTTCATAACAGTCATAAATCTACATTTGAACTGCATCATGTCAAATTATTACATGTTTTTTAAAGATTAGCAGAGAAAAAAGTTATAATGACATTTATTTCAACTTTTATATTTGTGTTTTTCCAAAGAATACGAAGAATTTTGCCTGTCCATCACACCAACAGCATGGTCAAATTTGAGGTAATAATGTTAAATAATAATAAACTTTTTTTTTTTTGTAAAATTAGGCACTGCTAACCCCAGCAAATGGCTGGGAGAAGTTTATTCACCACACAGTCAACAGTACAGCATCGGAAACACTTTCACCCCGAGAACCACAAACACAATTCAGCCTAAGCATGAATTGGAGTACAGGTAGCACGGAGTTAGCAATTAGCTTAACACACTAACATTGAGAACAGGGCCGAGGCTGCTAACACAACACAACTACACCAACAGGGTGAACTACTGTAACAGACACGCCCCCTACCCCATAGGCCGCCATGCTAAGACGACGCAAAGCATGCTGGAACACATCAAAACCCGCCCTTGTTACAATATCAACTTCCCTGAAATGGATTAGGCCTGTTAAGTCAACACAACGTGATATGCAGATGTTATTTAAAAGTCAGTGGTCACATTTATTTAGTCAAACAACATCATTTTAAGTAAAGTACTGTAATCAAACAATATAAAGACATGCGCACAAGTCACATGAATCAAACGCAAACTACAAATACTACACACCAATACAAAAAGGGTGCGAAAGGCGAAATAATAATAATGTTGCATTATCAAACATTACGTTGTGTGTCATAGATACTGTTGGCTCCAAATCTCCCGACCACTATGTCGATCTGAGACAGCAAGACCAAGACAGTGAGACCAAGACAAGACTGAGGGATCCGAGACCAAGACAAGACCAAGACCAAAGACCGTAGAGACTGTGACAAGACCAAGACCACATAAAAGTGGTTTCGAGACCAAGACCGGTCTCGAGACATCCAACTCTTGTCGTGACCTTACCAATGTCTTTTTTTTTTCTCTTTCTTGAAGCTAATAAGACAAAAAAAGCTTGTAATGGCAAAATAAAATAAAAAATATATAAATAAAAATAAAATTTTGTGATGTTGAGTAACTGGAAACTGCCAGTGTGTGTGTGTTATCTGTTTATGTGGAGCATCCTCTTTACAAGTTCATGAATAAGCTGTTACTACAAAAACCATCCCAGATTGGAATGTGTATGAATATAAAGCTGTGATTTGCAGCAGTCAGAGCTGCTCTCACTCATTCACTCACCTCCAGTAAGAGTGGTATCCTGGTCTGGGTTACTGTGGATCAGGAGTCTTTTGGGAAGAGAGAGGAATCTGGAATGAACCCACATGGACCGGACAGGCTGCGCTACTGAGTCACGTGACCAGCCTGAGGGTCCGCACCTGGCGCGCATTAAGGCTCGTTATAAAAGAGGCGCTCGCGCACACTCTCAGTTGTTGTAAGATTTTGGGCGCTTTTAACCCTTTTGTGTTGGTTTAAGTATTTTATTATTATTATTATTATTATTATTATTTTAATCAACGCCTTATAACTTTCCTCCGGGGGAAAAAAATACTTTCTTTCTAGGACCACTGAGAAGCACTTAAATATATCATTTTCATTTAACTTCCAAATCCCAAATGTGAGGAAACAGGAAAGTTTTGGAAGTTTGAAAGTGTAAAACAAGTAGTTTTGCTGTGTCAATTCCCAGTTTATTTGTGCTACAACTTTGAATAATTTAGAAATAAACAATACCTGGTCTTTATTCTGCTAGAACAACTGGTCTATAAAAAACATCACTTAATGAATCCCTGTGCAAATAGTTAAAGCTTTATGGTCTTATATAAATAATTCATTACACCCATCATCACAAAGTAGGATCTTAAAAGCATTAGTCACTTCTACAGTGAATCCTTACAAACATTTAATGGCCTCTGATTGATTCAAGATGCTTGGGGTTTTTTTTGTTTTTAATAAAGGATCTGAACTTGTGATCATATGATTGTAATAGATTGTAATAATCCTGCATTTCAGGATTCTGAGAGAAAAAACTAAAAGAAAATTGTCTCACCATATAACTGTATAGTCAATTCACATTGAATATATCTGATTCTATTAGGTGGAACAACAACAACAACAATAATAACAACAATAACAACAACAAAAACATTAATAATAACAACAACAACAATAATAATAAAATAATAATAATAATAATAATAATAACAAAAACAATAACAGCAACAACAATAATGATCATTATTATTATTATTATTATTATTATTATTATTAATAATAATAATAATAATAATAATAACAGCAATAAAAAAATAATAATAACTAGAACTGCAAGCAGATATGAATGGGGTCCAAGCATCGGCGTGGTCCGCGTCCCGGGCTCCGTCCGCTTGCCGGGCGCCATTGATGCCACTCAAGTCGGACAAGTGCATCTGATGTGATAAGGAGACAGGGGTTGTGAATTTCTTTTATAACTTCATATATTATCACAAGACATACATTGTTTAAAAAGTGCATTTCAGCATTTAATACATCTTCGTTGTAGGGTTTTAGACTTTAAGTGAGTCAATGATTAAAAAGAAGTGATTAGCATGATTCTATTCATGTGTAATCTCATCAACACACTATTGTTTTAGCTCCAGACAATGGCTCAGAGTCTTTTAGAACCAATCAAGGTGGTGAATAGATGATCTGGCACTCTTAATGGCCCATTAGTGGATCTTTTCATAAAATATTTATTTTTTTACCAAAACATTCTCAATTTATTACCTTGTAATAACTTGGAAGCCATGATATTTAATGTTTTGCCTATGAAT
>JAOVYU010000026.1:16903466-16914996 GCA_025674565.1 Synodontis membranacea
TCATCATCATCATCATCATCATCATCAGCACACACCGTTTCTGAGCATGTTGGAACGTTTGACAGAAGTCACAGTGATCTCATCACTTGTCACTCTATACATATTGTATCCTGTTCAATATTTGAATAAACTGAATAAATATTTGATTAAATTGCCAGTACTCTATTTTGGATGATTTTTTATCTGTTAAAATGTGCTTCTTCAGAAAAAAAAAAAAGATGGTTTAAAGGTGCAGTACAAGTATCAAGTATATTGTTATATATTCGAGTATAAACTGTGATTTACAAATTTGCCGTGCATTTGATCACCCATTTTCTTTATTTTTACATTTTAAATGACTACTGATTTGCCCTGCCCGAAGTCCGAACATAGCTCTTCGCCTCATTGCCTCTTTTTCCTACATGGTGCCTGGATCTCCTTCACACTAGGCATTTAACCATGAGCTCACATTTTACATGTATTAATATACAATGAAGTTAGAAGACAGGTGAAATGTAGACACTTTTAAAATGCTGGTGTTTTTTTTTTTTTTTTTTTTTTTTTTTTTTTTCCAGAGCTTTCAAATGAAAAAAAAAAAAGTTAAACTTCTCAGGAAAACATCCGTTGACGTCAAGCACTTTTTTTGGTTTTGTTTTGAAGGTACGCAAGAAAAACAACATGTAGGACGGAGTGCTGGGGAAAAAAAAATTTGTCTTATCAGTGAATGACTGTAACCCTAACCCTAAGGCATATTGAATTGGAAATATTTTCTTGCCAATATTTCAATTACTCTGATCTTTATTGATTATTATTTTTAGTTATTTATCACTGATAATAATAAATCTAGAGTGCACGCTATTCTTGCTGCTTTTTTTCATATCAGCAGAGAAGCTGTACCTATTACGTACTGCTCCTTTAATATTCTACTTTAAATTTAAACTCCCAACCGCCAGCTATGTGATGATGTGATGCTTTAAAATACATGTAGCGGAACTGTACATATTCTCTTATAAATCCTTCCCAGTACAGTGTTTCTCTATTAAAAAAGACATCAATATCATTTCATTCAACCTAGTTATATTTATACAGCTATCAATACATGGTATTGTCACAAAGCAACTTTATAGAATTTCCAATGTAGATCTAAATCCCCATGAACAGGAAACTCGGGAGAAGCTTCCTGAGACAACAAGGTGAGGAACCAGACTCAAAAGGGAGAACTTCATTTCTTGGGTGACACGGATGGTGGGATTATAAAGAATTAGTCTACCACAATTTTATGGTAAAGTCAACCTGTGTTCTCTGTGTGTTGATTTTACTGTATGTTTATGACAGACACTACAAATCACATCTGTAAAGCGCACTGGATAAGGGCATCTGCTAAATTGAAGTTAATGTAAATATTCATTATACATTAAGCATCAGGGACTTTCCTTGTGATTACAAGGTCTGTACCTAGATCTGCAGTGTCTAGATAAGATTATCCCCTGATGCAAGTGTGAGATGGGTTTTTTTTGGTAAGCTCTGTCTTTAGGGTGCTCATGTGACTGAATATAAATGAATTCATGACAGTAATACTGAATGTGATCACTTGGGATTGCATCTGCTCTGGAACAATAAAGTAGAGATCTGTGATCTGAGCTACTGCAGACGCGTCAGGTTAGTGGTTAACACTTCACATTGATACATTGATAAAAACAAAGCTTTACAACCACAGACCTACAGATGGAGCACATTTTATTTGAAAATGTAAAGATTTTTTTTAAGCTTTCATATATCACATACACAATATGGCCCAATGCATGTGGACACCTGAACATCACACCCCTTAGATTTGAGAGCGTGGCTGTGGGGATTTGCTCGTTCAGCCACCTGAGCATTAGTCAGGTCAGGCACTGATGTTGGGCGAAGAGGCCTGATGTTCACTTGCCATTGTAGTTCATTGCAAAGGTGTTCAGTGGGGTTGAGGTCAGGGCTCTGTTCCGGCCACTCAGATTCTTCCACGTTACCCTTGGCAACCCTACTTCACAAACCCCACTTTTATGCACAGGGACAATTTTATGTTTTGTCTTATTAGTTCCACTGAAACTAAGCTGTAATTAATCCTATGGCATACAAAGACATCCTATACAATTCAAAGTACTTCCAGCTTTGTCGCATCACATACTTTTGACCATATACATTGTACTTCTGGCCAGTCTGAGCATTCTCCTAACCTTTCTAATCAACAAGGCATTTCTGGCCGTAGAACTCTCACTCACTTTTGTAAATTATAGAAACTGTTGTGCTTGAAAAGCCCAGGAGTTTCAGCCAGAAAAGACTGAACGGGTCAGCTAGGGTAGTGGTAGCTCAGTGGTTAAGACATTGGACTAATGATCGGAAGGTCAGGAGTTCAAATGCCAGTGCCACCATGACTGCCCCTGCAGGGCCCTTGAACAAGGCCCTTAACTGCTCAGTTGTATGAATGTGATATATGTAAGTCACTCTGGAGAAGGGCGTCCACCAAATGATGTAAATGTAAAATACCACCAGTAATGGCCAAGGTCAAAGTCACGATTTTTCCCTATTATGATGTTTGAGCGAATATTAACCGAAGCTCTTGACCTGTATCTGCATGATTTTATGCACTGCGTTGCAACCACGTGATTCACTGAAAGTGAGCAGGTGTACAGGTGTAGGCTACCTAATAAAGTGGACGGTGAGTGCATTTACAGTCACACAACACCAAAGTCTATTTCAGGGCACAGAATTCATGGTGTGTATATGAAGGTTTAGACTGCATGGATTATAGCATACATTCATATCGATGCTTTATTGACAGGTTGAATCCATATTTAAGTGCACAGGCGAGACTGGGACCTCGATTTGCGACCGCTTGTTTTGCTTTCCAGCAACGACCGCGACTTCCGGCTCTTTCCGGTGAGTCGGAGCAGAGTCGGTTCAGCTGAGCAACAAGAACCGACTCCTTCAATACAGGCCAACTTGCCTATAGTGGACCTCTTACACTCTTAAATAATTCTATTAAAATACAATAAAGTATAAATATAGCGTCTGATTTTAAAGCATAAATGAATACATTTTATTTTATTTTATTTATATCCGGTTATGTATTTGCTTTCTTAAATGCTTAAAGCAAAGTCCTGCATTATGAATATATAATATTCAGCATTATTCTGCTGCTATGTCTGTGTCTAGAGGACCAAAGAGCTGAAAATGACAGCTGCTCAATTCAGTGACTCATGGAATCGACTCTTGCGTGAACGAAGCATCACTAGTTTCCAGGGGTAACCAGTGAACGCTGAGTAGCGGCGGAACGTCTTAGCATCTCAGCTAGCTATTTTTTTTAGCATGTCGCTGCATGTATTATATAACAACAACAGAACAGAATTCGTTCGGCGCTATCCAGTGATTTAATATGGAAAGTTTAAAAACTTGCTAGTTAACCAGCTTAGCTTGTGGGATAACGCGACATTTCCTCCAGCTGGCTTTAGTGGGTTAATAGTTAGTAGTTAATTACCTGCAGCTGGTGGAAGCGCTAGTGTAGAGTCTAGGAGGTCCTGCTGTTTATCTAATCTGGTCAGAATGTTCACGGATGAATCTCTCGATATTGTCGGCTTTCAGTCGTCGTGGAAAAAGTCTCAGCGACAGACTCAGGACTCGGTATGTGAAGTCTGCAACACTTTAGGTACACTAGTGACAAATTACAGAATAAAGCAACACAGTGACTCACAGGCAAAAATATGAATATGAGATTGAGTTTCAGCTCCCATTTCCTGACATGTACATCTGGAGGTGTTAAACAACTAGTTTAACAAAAAAAACAAAAAAAAAAAGAAAGAAGAAGAAGAAAGAAACCACTGGTGTATTAACAACCAGGGAAGAAAAAAAAACCCTCAAAACAACAATGACATCAGCAATAAGCTCCCCAGGGCAGGGGTGAGGTCATCACATCCACTGTGTGAAGAAGACCGAGAGTAAAAATATAGCAGCCAAACCACTCATCAGAAGTCCTGATTGAAATTTGCAAAGAAATACAGAGAAGAGCCACAAACGTTCTGGAAGTTAAACCTCTTCCAATGTGAGGAGGAAGAAATGATCTAAAACGTACAAGCTGATCGGTCCAGCATGGTGGAGGTAACTTCACGGCTTGGGGTCGCGCGACTGCTTCTGGAGCAAGCTCAAAAATCTTTTTTGATGATGGTTGAAGCAGAACGAATTCAGAAGTCTACAGATACATTCTGTCTGGACATTTACCAAGAAATGCGTCTGATGTTATTGGGAGGAAGTTCATCAGGTATCGAGACAACAATCCAAACACACTGCCAACACAACAGAGGACTTCATCAGGGGACGAAAGTGAAAGCTTTGAGACTGGTCAAGTCAATCACCAGGAGACTGAAGGGAGAAACCCCCCCAAAAGAGACTGAAAAGAAAAAAAAAAAATGCAACAGTTTTTATTAATGTCAGTGGGTCACCGACTTGATGCAGTTATTGAAAGCAAGGCATATACAGCAATACCTTTGCTCACTCAAAGCCCTGACCCTCGCTGTTTTACACATCTAGATGTAAATATCAGGAACTGAAAGCTGAAATTCTGATCCGTTGTCGCATATTTCGGACGTGTTCAAACTCAGTGTGACCGCATAAGACGTAACGCTGTTTATCTGCTGCTTCCGTCATCAGAAAACGTGTCAGACCGTCCCGGTTCACAAAGCCGACGCCGATACGCAGGTCAGGATTGCGTTAAGCAGCAGCACACAGACTGATCCTCCAGAGAACCTCACCGATCAGTTTACGCTCCACACAGATGTGTCAGCTGAGCCGCCTGGGCTGAGGGATTTCCTGCACTGTGTGGAGGACCTGGTCATCCAGGAGTTGGTGAAGAACTCAAAGAGCCACGCTTTTGATGGATATGAAGTGAGCTGGACTGATCAGCACGAGACGGTGAGGATTAGACGAGCAGGAGAAGCTCCGTCACCCGTGTGTGTGATGTTCAGTGTGCTGATGTAATGAAGCTCTGTGTTTCCTGTACAGGTGTCATGTTTATTCAGTCTTGGGTACTCTGAGGCTCAGGACAGGGGGCTGCAGGTGACCAGTGTGTCCTGGAACTGCACCGGATCTGTTATAGCGTGTGCTTTTGGACGGTATGCCACCTGTCGCTGGACCCCGGACCTTGTTTATAAAAGTGTGCTTGAATTTAATAGTGAACAAAAATAATCAGACGTACACAAAACTCCGGTTCAATTCTGTCTCCCTTAAATAATCCCAAATGGTACTAAACACTCTTTTATTTCGTTTATTTGTGATTTCAGTTGTGATTAATGATGGATATCACTGTCATAAGTAAAATAATGTTCAATTTAGGACACCACATATATTTCCACATTACACTTACTTTAAAAAAAAAAATAAAAATACCACTGTGTGTGACAGAGAAACACAGGTTTAGCAGGTGAGTTAGAGCAGAGACATCACTAGCTACAGTAACACATGGTTTGTTAATCTATTAAAAATCAATCAAGAATAAAAAAAAAAAACACATCTTAATCAGAGTAGAGTGGATAGGAGTGACAATTCCTACACAGTTCTAGTCTGTTAAATAGTCTGACAATCACTACATTAACTTTTTAATTAGAAAGTGTTTGTGACACGACCAAGACAACCATCCTGTGAAAGCACACATTATTTGCAGAATTCCAACAGACCTCAAAGTGCATTATGGGTATTTTTGGAGCTTTTGAAACTCTTAGGCTTCATGACGTTCCATGGGGTTTCAGAACAACACAACCACCCCAAATAGTGCACTACATAGTGTTAATAAATAGTGAGTACACAATGTTTTTTTTAAATGTGGGTACAGTTCATGTTACGCCTTTTTGAAAGTGTAATGTTAGATGAATTTTGAAGTAAACTGGACACGAATTCTTGTTTTCTATTCAGAATGGGCTTTTGGAATATGTTTTTGTGATACAGTTAACATTTTAAACTTTTCTAAATGTGATTAAGGACACTGAACACCAGTCTAGCACTCTGAGCTGACACTAGCTACTCATTACACACATATGACCTTCCTGTTATTCCTAACATTAATGCCAAATAGTGCATAAACCTAAATGTTATGCAGCATGAGTTGAGAATGAGCACGAGAAAACATAGAAACACATTTGGAAGCTGTCATTGCACTCATGTCATGGTTTTAAACACAGCCATGTGCTCTTGTTTTAGTGTCGATGATGGTGAGTGGAGCACGGAGAGGTCGTACGTGTGCACGTGGAATCTGGACCGTAGAAGAGTGAACCCGAAACAGCCCGACGTGGTCATAGAGACAGCAACTCCTGTCATGTGTGTGTCCTTCCATCCACTGCGGCCGTCTCTCATCGCAGGTACAATCTTTTTTCTTTTCATTTATTTCATCTGATTGCAGGTCAAATCTCTCTTCCTTTCTTACAGGTCTTTATAGACTGATTAGCCATTCCATCACCAAAGGCTTCTGATAGATGGAGATGATGCCGAGATCCCGTCACACTCTCTGCTGTAACACTAGCAAGAGACAAACGCTCGTGCCTCCAGAATTTGTACTTAATCCTGTGATTATTCTTCTTATAACAGCATGGCCCCACAGCAATGTGACAAATATTACAATTATTTATTTATTAAAGACAAAATGTAGTGCTTTTGACTCATTTGTAGTTCAAGTTAATGATAAATAATGTTGGTGGAAGAAGTTACTGTGGATCTAAAAAAATCTACACATTGTTAAAATGGCAGGTTTTTGTGACACTAAGTGAAATCATGCCAGATCTTTTCCCAGCTTTAAAGTTTCAGTATGTACCGTTTAGCAGAAATGGAATATAATATTCATAACTATGTTTTGCATTAGTGTATATTTACATTTAACCATGAATTGTTGTGTGTTGTAAGTTTAGAATGAGCTCTTTATTTCTACATAGCGCGGGTCCACCTCTAAGGATTTGCCACGTTGCACCGCTATAGTATTCCAGAACGGACAAGCCTCTAGAGAGTGGCTTCAGCATTTCATGTTTTTTCAAGTGGCAGCATGATTCTGGAAGGAAACACTGGCAGGACAACAAAGAAGAAGATAGCAAGATGAAGAAGTAGTAGGAGGAATTAGTGTTTGCTGGTGCTAGTTTAGCAAGTATGAGAACCCACGTTAAAAAAATTAGATGATCATACTTAGCATGGAAAAAGCAAGGGAATGTGAATGTTAGGATTTGGAAGCATATTATGGGCACCTGACTGCAGTTCAGTTCAGTTCAGTTGGGGCAGATGGTGGCCTAATGGTTAGGGACGCGCCCCTGTAACCGAAAGGTTTGAATCCAGGTTCGAATTCCACGGCCAGCAGGTACCACTGAGGTACCCTGAGCAAGGTGCCGCCCCCAAGCACTGCTCCCCGGGCACTGAAAATAGCTGCCCCCTGCTGTGTGTCACTGTTCACATATGGGATAAATGCAGAGGACCAATTTTTATTGTTGTGCACTGTGTGCAGTGGTGTGTCAATAATGACAATGAATCACTTTCACTTCAGTTCAGTTCAGTTCAGTTCAGCACAGTTCTTGAGTGCAGAAATGCCAGCGTTGCCGTAACTTTGAAAAGTTTGTCTCTTGCTTTCATTGAGATTTTTCCAATATTGAAAGAACTGAAGGATGAATATGAATCTTGCTGGGCTCCGTGCCTGATTGATAAGCCGCCTAAAAGCTACCTGCCACAAACATATGCAACACCCTAATATATCCACTGTAGTTCCGGTTATCACTTACATTATAGTAGATATTAAGAACATTCCCTCACCAAGTCTATAAGACACTAATATCTTTTCACAGTTACCAAAACTGCTACTCCAGAAGCGTAAACTCCTGTGTTGTATAACTTAGTTTATTTGCCTCTTACCTCTGAAAAAAGGTGACACTGGAGACTCCTGACATAATTTCAACACTGTTATAATATTTCAATTCAGCAACACTGTTATGATAATGTCACTTTCAGATGTGAACATGAGGTGGGAAAAAGGCGGGCGTGAATTTATGGATAATAAATGATAAGTCCTGCCCAATTTATGATCACTCTGCAGGAGGGCTGTACAGTGGGGAAGTGATGGTGTGGGATACGAGTCGCACTCAGGATCCTCTTTTGGCTCAAACAGGGATGTGTTCAGACACACACAAAGAGCCAGTATATGAGGTAACTGTCTCTTCCACTTTTAGCCTGTTTCACCATGGATCATAGACAATGCAACAGGCAAGATACATTTAAAGCAGCTCCAAGTTCATTAAAATTAAAGCAGTTTTGATGGGATTCAGCCATCACACTGCTAAAGAATGTGTATGATTTGAAGAAACTTTTTAGTTTGTCACATATACAGCACAGTGAAAATCTTTTCTTCATCTCAGATTGTTAGGAAGATTGGGTCAGAGCACAGTGTCAGTAATAATATTGTGCACCTGGATCAGATTGAGTAAAGGTGCCAACGGTGGTGGTGCTGGTGCTCGAACCCGACCCTTTAATTATGCTTCACTTATTCACTGATTTCAGTGACTTGCATCACAAGTGGTGTTCATTTACTCACTGATTCAGGTCACGGATTTTACCTGTACTGAGGAAAGAACAGAAAACCAGTGTATTACAGATGTGGTTATATCAGATTCAAATTCAGTACATGTTTAAAATACTCAACTATAAAACCCAAATTGAAACCTGCAGTCATTTCACAGGAACAACAGAGGTGTGAGGATAAGACAGACGTAAGAGAAAGTTCGTAACAGTTCTTATAGAGTTCTAATCTTGTATCCAGATTTCCAGCACTGGTGCAATACCGAAAAAAGTAGGTCTGGTTCCATTTGTGATGTTAAGACACCATCAGAAACAGGTTCCTGCTCAGAAGGTCAGAGGTTCGAGTCCCAGCACTGACAGTCTGCCACAGTCTGCCCTTGAGCATGGCTCTCTCTGACCCAACGCTCTGACCCCAACTTCCTAACAAGCTGTGATATGCGGGAATTATTAATTTCACTGTGCAGTAATGTATGTGACAAAGTCATCGTCTTCTTAACTTCACCTGTCATTTTTACAGAACAAGTAAATTTTTCCCTCTGAAGGAGTAGTTCTATCCCTGAAAGGGCAAATTCTGCACGCTTACAGCTGCATTTCATGGAACTGTGCAAATGCAAAAGTATACGTTGTGTGCATGTGTGTGTAGGTGAAGTGGGTCCCAGGGCCTCGTCGAGGAGAGATGGAGGTTGTAAGTGCCTGTTCAGGAGGTCGAGTCCTGCGCTGGAGTGTAGATGGAGCAGAAAGTAAACTGACCCTGTCTGCTGGATTTGCTCTCGTCAGACAGCAGCTCCCTCTTAGCCGATCATCCAGCAGGGTGAGTGTCCTAGAAAACCATTCCAAATGGATTATTATGGTAGGAGATGGGTTCTTTGTCTGAGTCTTTTATTTTTGGATTAACAGAAAATCACCTATTTGAGAAAACTCTAATGTGTCACAGTTACCTTATCATTGACTAAATGCATTTCTGCCTTTTGACATTTATCCAGTGGGTTTGACACAAATTTCACCCTCCCTCCTTCTGGACTCACACTAAATCATCTTAGAACAGTTTTGTTTCTCTGTGCAGGGACACAGTTTAATCTGCTGCTGTTATAAACAGGTTACTATGCTGCCCCGCTGGGCATGATTTTAAATGTATCATATGTGATTACTATCAAATGCATGGGAGAACATGGTATTGCAGAACTGAATCAACCTGTTTTTGGCTCAGCACATGTCCTTTCCACACAGCCACTCTTTCTTTCAGCTAACAACAGTATGATCAATCCTGACAATGAATGAGATTTTATGGAAAGTTTGTTCTCAAAATATCAAATAGTAATTAGGAAAACTGGCCTTTTTGTTTGTTTAACGTTCTTGTATTCAGCGTACACACAAGTGTCGTGAAGTCCAAGGCTGTCAATTTGAGCGTTTGTTGTAATATCTGTATTTAAATAAATAATTGTCTATGGATCCATAGCAAATTTGGACACCTCATATACACAACCATGTCCAAAGAGACATTTTTTTTTTTTTTTAAAGTAATAATTTTTCTTTCATTTTCACCATTGGCTTGTGTATTTTTAATTTTTGATTAATACTGTAATGCTGTGCAACCCTGATACTTTTTCATGAAAATGTATGAAAATATCAAACCAAATCATTAGCTATTTATTGTGGTAGCTAAAGTTAATTAACTTTAAGACAGACTTGAGTGCATGATAAACATGACTATATATTTGTCATTACTGATGCGCTTTTCTGCTAAAACATCTTGTACAGTGTTTTAAACTATTTTCTGCAATTTTTTTTTACATTGACAAGTTTGAGATTTACCATTGTGATATTTCTGTATCTAGAAAAATATGCAGGAAAATAATAATCAGATTTTTATTTTTTTTTATGTTTGTTGAACCTTTTTATTTATTTATTTATTTATTTTTTTTTTAGCAATTTACCAAGTTATTTATGGCTTAAATATAAATATAATATAAACTATATACATAGCCTTAAAATAGGGGTTGTAAGAATTGTACTGATGTATAGTATATGAAAATATTCCAAAAAATGTCACTACAGCATGTAAAAATACTGAGACATACCCTGGCGGAATTGTTCTGTTATAGGTCTTAAAGGGTTAACTCACAGCAGCCTCAGTTATTGGTTCTAAAAATACTGGTAAATTGCTGTTTTTTGAGGACTGATGTAGGGACTAGCCAATCATGTTCAACAAATCTGGGTGATGCACCTTTTTGTGGTTAAATAAATATATAAATCAGCCTCCTGTTCTCCTGATGGCAGGTTAGAGGTGATACAGCTGTTGGCGTGACCTCTCTCGCACTCTCACCGTGGGACACTGACATGTTCCTGGTGGGCACTGAGGGGGGTCTGGTGCTCAAGTGCTCCTTCAGCAGTCAGACAGTGGCAGCGGTTCCCCCTGATGGTGAAAGTGTGACACTACATGCTCCCGCACAGTTCTCCTTCTCACCACGAGCCGGTCCCATCCAGTCTCTCCACTTCTCCCCCTTCCACAGGTGAATTTTAGTAATTAATGACCTTGTAAAGTTCTGTTAGAAAAAACACACCCATCACGGTTGTCATGTGCTCACTTTAGGAACCTGTTTGTGAGTGTGGGGACAGACGGCTTGGCTCATGTCCACAGTGTCCTACAGCCCGGTCCCCTGCTGTCTCTACGCGTTTCTGACTCGTATGTGTTTGGAGTGCGGTGGTCACCTGTTCGGCCGCTAGTGTTCGTTGCAGTCACCGGGCAAGGTGGGTCAAAGTTTGAAAGAGGGGGATGTAGTGTCACCTTCAGGATTACCTCTGTCCACTGTAGGTTTCCAATCTGCTTGTGTCTTTACTGCAGCCATGATACATGAGCAGTTACAGGAAGGTAGATTCCTCATAAACCACAGCAGGTTGCCAACATTAGAAATTTTTTCATTTATTGAAGGATGTCACGTTGTAATTTTTACCCATTTATAGTTACATTTAACGGTGTGGAACA
>JAOVYU010000026.1:16925000-16945428 GCA_025674565.1 Synodontis membranacea
ATATATTTAGTTGGATCTCAAGTGTGTGTTTTACCTTTCTGAAGTGTTCCTGCGCCTCCAGCAGCTTCTTCTTGCGGGCTGCAGAGTTGGACAGCAGCTGGTTCCAGCGTTTCATCAGCGTAGCGTGACGAGCCTCGATGGCTTTGGACTGCACGTGTTTGGCTGCAAGAAGCTGATCCTTCAGCGCAGTGATGTTGGTGATGCCCTCCTGCTGGAACGCCTGAAGTCCAGCATCGAATGTTTCCTACAGTGAGGGAGAGAAGGTGCAGGCGAACAGCATAAAAAGAATTTATTACTCTGCAAACCAGGTTTTAATATCAGACACTACTGCTGTTATACATCTGCAATAAAATATGTGAATAATGGAGGATTATAAATGAACAGACAAGAGTGGCCAGATTTTCCTACAAAAATTGATGCTGCCATCACACACATTCACACTGTATTTTATTTTTTATTTCTTATGCCTTACTTTAAAGCCAATGCGTGATATATTCATTCTGCATATTTGTCTTAATTGTCTAACCCTACTGCCTGCAAGGTGCATGATCCTGGGTCCTAAGCAAAGCACAAGAGGCTTCCTTTCCTGTACAGTACTATAAATATTACAGTTCTGTATCATGAAAAGGGAAAACACTGGATCAGAGAATAAGAGAACTTTTAAAAACAGATTTACAATCTTAAAGTGTCAACCCAATTTTTCAACCTTTTCCACATCTATATTTTCAGTTTTTACACATTTTTTCTGAGCATTGCTTTGGCTTTGTTGGTGCTTTTATAACTTCACTGCTATTTTCATATTTTGTCCATAAGACAGATTAAAAAGGGCAAAGTAATGACATTTTCTATTTTTTTCCTACATTTTCAAGGTGACGGGTATAATTTATGGCACAAATTTAATGTCAGTGTCTCCATTCCTGTACCTGCTTAGTGAGCAGCGTCTGCACCGATGACAGGTCTCGTCCATAATCATCTGTTTTCAGACTGGTCTCTTTCTCACCTAAACAATCACAAAACAGATGCAGGCTATTAACTTGGTATAGACAATGTATGTGCTCTCTCTCTCTCTCTCTCTCTCTCTCTCTCTCTCTCTCTCCCTCCCTCCCTCCCTCCCTCTCTCCCTCTCTCCCTCCCTCTCTCCCTCCCTCCCTCCCTCTCTCTCACACACACACGCACAGGTTTTGATAGCATACCAATCCACGACTCCACCACATCGGCCTTCCAGTTAAACTGCAGGAAGGCGGAGTTCTCGTCCAGCTTGGCTTTCCTCTGAGCGGCAGCTCTCTCCAGCTCGGTCACTTTGCCACGCAGGGACTTCATCTTGGCTGTGATGTTGTCCACGTGGTGGTTCTCCTACAGTGACGTCTCAGTGTCAGCGTGAAGGCACAGATACTTACAGGTTAAACAAAGATTAAATGGCAATGCTACCTTCTTGATGAGTTCGTCTCCGTTAGCACACACATCGTTCACTCGGTCCCTGTGCACAGTGAAGTCCGTCTCAAACGCCTCATGCTTCTTCAGCAAGCCCTGAGACAAATAAGACAAATAGGAAAAACTGTCAGAAATCTGTGTGGAGATGAAAACATCATCCCCTTCTGATTATTAAAGCCTCAGGAAAGCTAAACATTGCTTTCAAATAATTGGTCAAACAGTCCCGTCTATATTCTTAAATTTCCTTTTCAGTTTGATGTGGGTGGGGCCAACATAGCTCCACCCTCACCTATAACAAATCTGATGTCGCCCGCTCCCCCACTGCCTTTAAAATACATGTGTGTTTCTGGATACTTAATTGATTTAATCCAACACTAGTGTCCTGTTTGCAGTGTGTAGGAGTGAATGTGTTTGTACCTGCACAGCTGCCAGTGTGTCACCATAGTCCTCACTTCCAACCAGGTTCAGCTTCTCATTAATCCAGGCTTCTTCTTCTTCTACATTGGCCACAAACTGCTGATACTCCAGCGATTCCTCCAGCCTCTGCCCCCTAAACACACAGAAATACAGAGTAAATCACACAGTATTGGACCACACTGGCTTGAAACTGTGGCTTGCTAAAAGAGTGGAATGTTGTGGCTGATTAGTTGAATGTTGGAGTTTCACATTATGTTACATTCCTAGTGTTCACAATCTGGGGCTCCACAGAGAGCAGAGTTTCTCCTCTGAGCAGATGTTTTATTACAGCTGCAGGAAAGTAAGACCCAACATTACTCACACAGCCCTAACTTAAGCATCACTGGCACCACTGTATTAGACCTACTTTAAAAGAAAACAACAACAACAACAAAAAAAATAGCTTTGTTAACATGATGCCATCTCTCACCTGGCAGCGGCCAAATCCTTCAACTCCTTCCAGTGCTCGACAAACTGCGCCAGCCTCTGCTGGATCTCATCCTGCCCGATGGTGTTGTCATCAGACAGCTTCTTCCCCGTGTCGAGCACAGACTGGAGAGGACAAGCATTTAGTTAGATCAACACCATCACGGCTAAAGAATCAAAGGATGACATCATGAGAAAGATAAATATGCACAGCTTCTCACCTGAATGGCCGGCTCGTGAGCTCCCAGCTCAGCCTCCAGTCTCTTGTGCTTCTTCCTCAGATTCTGTACTCCTGTCAAATCACGTCCATAATCCTCCGAACTTACCAACAACTTCTTCTCTCTACCAGCGCAAATCAGAGAAAAGTGCATTAGATTTAGAAAACGAAACAAATCGGCAATATTTGCTACAGTGTAATACACACTTGATCCAAGATTCTTCATCATCCAGGTCTCTAAAGAACTGGTGCAGGCGGTGTGACTCATTCAGCTTGGCTCGGCGTCCAGCAGCCATGCTCTTGATTTTAGTAAAACGTCCGTTAACAGCATCACGCTTATCTTTGACCTGAGAGGTGTCAAAGGCGTTGCTGGCCATCAGGCTGTCAGCCTGGCCGTTGAGGTCCTTCAGACGATCCTGGAACAACAGAACGAGAAGCGTTACACACAGCTTTGGTGATGAACAGCACACCACTGTTACTGTGGAAGCAATTAACATTTATCCTGTTAAAAATAGGTTAACTGTGGAAATATTCGAAAGGTTTACTGTTGTTAGCTTGTGGATGCATTGTTCTGGGTTAATCTGCTACATAAGAATTTTAGATTACAAGAAACTGTTTATTTCACTAATTTGTTCTCAGTCTTAGCATAATAGACTGTGCAATGTGTCAGATTTAGCTGACGTGCAAAAACTAGAAGTGCAAGATTTATAGTTGAACTTGTTAGCTTAGATTTGTTTTAAACTATAATATTAATCTTCAAAGGTATATACTGTACAAGCATGCACATGTGCAGTGAAGTCATAAACTATTTTTATGTCACTCTGTATTACTGCAGGTAAAACTGATGATGCTGGTTTGCAATATTTTAAACTACAAATCATATAAAAAAATATTTTAAATTATTAACAAAAAAAAAAAAGAAGAAGAAGAAACACAATGTGCATCTATGGGGTGCACTTACTTACAGTCACGTATATTGGGTTGTAATAAAAAACTGTAAAGAAAGTGAGTGAGTGAATGAGTGAGTAGTGTGTGGAGTTACCTCATGGGCAGAGATGTCAGCCTCCAGAAGCTGGTGCTTCTTTAGCAGGTTGTTGACCGAGGCCAGATCCTTCCCATAATCCTCAGAGGCGAGAAGAGCTTCAACCTGCAAACGGAGAGTAAAGAGCAGAAATCATGACCATGTGTCTTTCAGCGAATGAACCATTCCTTTGTGAGGATTAGAGACAGATCTCACCTCCGACAGCCAGAAATCAAAGTCCTTGATGCCAGTGTTGAAGTTCTGCTGTTTGTTGGCCTCTTTCAGTTTCTGACTTTTCTCAGCTGATTTATTCACCAGGAACTGCCACTGTTCATCCAGAGCCACCAGACGAGACTGGAGACAACACACACGTGGCTCAGTTACTCACTCATAACACAGCATTACTGGATTCTGATTGGCCATAAGGTGTTGATTAATTTTCTATAAAGCAGCAATAGTGACAAGTGCAGTTGAAAAATTATTTTTACATTAATCCTTTCATAGTCGTGATGTCTAGGCAAGTTAGAGGCTAATGTTAGATATCCTTTATGATTTATTATAGACCCTGGTGTTGGAATGGTGTGAGCAAAATAATGATAGCGGAATGTGTGATGAAATTAAAACACAGGAAAACATCACAGTTTCATCCTGGAACATAAACAGTATAAATTTACCTTGACGGCATCCTCACTTCCTGCACATGCACCCCTCTGGATGAGCGCGTTTCCTGTATCGATCACACCCCGGATACGGTCAGCGTTGGCGTGAAGCTCTGCCTCGAACGCCTGGTGTTTCTGGTGCTTGCTCTGAAAGTAGTGATGGTGAGAGAGGTGGTCATGACTTTTGTGCTCCGATTCCGCTGATGTTTGAACATCACAAAGCAAAAAAATGGATGATACTTGGCGAAGGTGAAATGAATACACCATCAGGCCAGGACAGATAAATGAACTACTACTTTCTACTGCTGTTACACACAGGACAGCAGCACTGATGGAACATTTGATAAAAAAAAAAAAAAAGGAGTGAATTGGACCGAACAACATCCAAGACAAGATGTGACTCCGAAGAATCAGAAAATTTGGGCTATTTTGCATCATGTTGGCTACGTTCATGTTACAAGACTGACAGCCGAGATGGAAAATGCACATACAGATTTCTTGGGCTTTGACTAATTGTTACTCAAATTAACACTGAATTTTCACACCAATCAGCCAAAATTACCAAGTGCTTTCACAGTGGATAGAAATTTAGCCACACCCACAAAACTCCTTAAATGGACACGTTCCTGGAGAGCTGAAATTTACCAAATGACAATTAAACGGTAAATGAGTGCCTCCTAAGAGAGACACACGCTAGCCAATAATTTTGTTCAAATTAAACAGCTAATCTTATGTGTGCGTTCTCTCAGATCATTAACAGGAAACTCTAATGTGTATCTAAAATTTCAGCAACTCATTTCCTGTGAAATATTTTGATGTCAATCATTTGAGGTGTACATTAGTGTCACTGCGTACGTACATTTACACAAACTCAGGACTGAGGTGAACATTTTCCCAGAAATTTCAGTAAATTCCAAATGTTTGTGTAAATACTCCTGTGAAAAATGTTCATTTTTCCCCCTATCCTTTTGACTTCAGTTTGTTGAGTCTGGTATTCTTCTGTACGCTGTATGTTTTGGCCAAAAAAGCATTTTGCTATCCTATACACAGTGGAGAGAATGACCATATAGACTTTTTTTTTTTGTGATGCATGTGGCTCATTAATGTAACATTACAGCACTAAATTATGGCTCTCTTTTGTTAGTAGCATTATAGATTGATGCAGAAATGAGCTATGAGGCTTGTAAGATGAATGTAGCCGTTGTTCCACACCATCTTAACACCTGGAGAAAGAGAGGGAAGGAGATGTAAAAGAGAAGCACACTAGTTCAGACATACAGGATGCATGTCACAAACCTATAAACAACTACAGTAGAGCAGAATGCAGGTCTCCGTCCCCTCTCACTCTCACCACAAGTTTAACCCTGTGCTTGATATGTAGACCCTTAACAAGTCTATGGTGTGGAACAAATTCCAAACAAAATCAGCCCAAAACTGACACACAAGACCAAAAAAATGACCACAAACTGCTTCGGTGATGGAACAGACACATTACAGCGCAGAAGATGCTAAAATAAAATAAGTCCATAAGAAGCACACAGACAGCATAGGGGGACACGGCGCTGGGACACTGTTGGAGCTCTACGACATGTCCACCACACACACACACACACACACACACACACACACACACACACACACACACACACACACACGAGACCCTACTGAGGTTAGTAAGCGAACACGCTACTCCACTTACCAGCAGCTTGGACAGCTAAAAATAAAGACATGAGAACAGACAGAGGTTCAGTTTGATTCAGTATACACTGAGGGGGTTACAGGAGAGACAGGAAGTACTACTGTGCTTATAAAGCACAACACGATTAACCACTATTTATTGATTAGTATTAGGTTACACTTAAGCCTTTAGAACAATATACAAAAACACTGGAATAACTAGAGCAGGACCAAAGTGAAGACCACTTATTTTAGCAATAGAAAAGAATTATTTTTTGTCCCCGTTATCCTCAGCATTAATCAAAATGAATGTTACAACATTGAGCTCCTTACACAAATTTGGTTTGTAAAAAAATCACTGACTATTGTCCAGCTCTAGGTAAATATAAAATGTGCAGAATCTGACATTCTGATCCTATTTAGAGAGATCAAAAGGGTCACTGTAGATTGCTATACCTGGATGTTAGTTGGGTCTTTATAAGACTCATCAGTGGCCGTCTGCAGTTTCTCACTAATCCAGGCTTCGATCTCGTCCACATCCCTGCTGAACTGCTGAAGAGTCTGAGACTCGCCCAACTTGGAGCGTTTCTCAATCATCTGAGCCTTCAGGCGGCGCCACCTGGGGGTTGGGACATTTACATTTACACTGAATTTTCCTCAGAGGCCTCCCCCCCCACTAGATTCATGTTGATGGGTACGAGAGAAAGCCTGACCTGTCCAAGACTTCATTGCGGCGTTTGAAGATCTCAGGTTTGGCGTAATGGTCAGCAGAAATGAGCTGGTCAGCGAAGGACTGCAGTGCGGCGATCTTCTCCTCCTGTGGAGGCAGTGTGGGTTTAGCCCAACCGATTTAAAAAAAAAAAAAAAAAAAAAAAAAAAAAAAAAAAAAAACACTGCATGCTCCCTGACATTTGTCCAAATTACACGGCTAACCTGCACGTTGATGGCTTTGTCAAAGTCCTCATGCTTCTTGATGAGAGCCTCCACACTGTCGAGGGAGTCGCCCTTGTCGTCAGTGGCAAGGAAGGCTTCTCTTGCTGCCATCCAGTTCTCAGCCTGCTCGCAGTCACGGTTAAAGAGCTGCAGAGAACGCGACAGGAGTTAGTCATTCAGGAAAACGGTTTGGACAATCTATGGCTCTGGAACATGTACAAATAATAATAATAATAATAATAATAATAATATATTAACTATTTGTTATAGCATTTATTTTCAGTTAGGGTAGTGGAGTTTAGCTATTAAAACTCCATGTCCACTTTGCCCACAAAAATGGGGTAGAGTCTTTTTTTAAAATGTAATTTCTGTCACCTTCAGATGCCTCCATCTTTTTTTTTTTACACCAACAAACAGCCAACATGCTGTGTTTTAAAAAGTGATACTGCTTGTACTGCTTGTTTCTTTTGTGACCAAGTAAATCTACAAGGGTTATGAAAAATAATGCTTCCATCTTCATTAAGGTAATGTACTCGGTGTTCTCACTCACCTGCAGCTCCAGGCATTGATCCAGCATCATCCTGCGCTGCACCCAGGCCTTCTCCAGGTCTGCCCTCTCGTGGTCCAAAGCCTCCAGTTTCTGCTGGATCTCAGGACTGGCGTAGTGACCACGTGCCAACAGCTGCTGCCCAAACTGCTCAAAAGCCTGGAAGGTTCCAGCACGGGCGTCAATCTCAGTCCTGTGTTCCTGTAAAGGAAGGAGAAGCCATTTATGTGATGGGACTGATCCAGTGACTGAGGCCTCTGAGGCTCGTCTGAGAAGACATATACTGAGTTCAGTACCTGGTGTCTCTCCAGCAACGCTTCAGCTCCGGTCACGTCCTTGGCGAGCTCATCAGAAGACACCAGTCCGCGGATACCATTGATCCAAGACATCAGATCCCTGCAGGAGTGCCACACAGGGATATTTACCAGTGTCTGGCATCATTTTTGAGCTGTTAAGCTACCTTACCGGCTCATACTGCAAGTTTACCCACTCATACAGCAAGCTGCAATAAATAGTCCAGTCTAGAAAGGGTAAAATTTGGCTGTCCTCTCTCCTCACCTGAAGTCACTGAGGAAGCGCTGCAGGTCATGCGAGTTGCCCAGTTTGTCCTTGCGCTGGTCAGCACGTCCCACCAGGCTGCTCCATGCTGTGTTCAGCTCGGTGCATTTTTCCTGAATATCGTCCACAGCCTCGGGATGGGACTGGATCAGACGCTCGGCTGTCTCGCCCAGAGAGTTCACCTGTCACAGGACAGACGCAGAGAGTCAGTAGCAGAGTCTAATCCAATAAAATAGTACATACAATGTAGCAACACCACCCTTTTTTGTTTGTTTATTTTTTTATTGTTTTCTTCTATCCTTATATGCATTGTTCATTGTTGTAACATTGTTGTATCTTTTATATATCCCACTTTTGAGACAAAAGAAAAAGGGATAATATACAATAATCTTTATTTGTATATTATATAGTTATATGCAATTATATAAGAATATATAATTATATATTCGATGACATTTTATGTATAAGACTGACTCACTGATACACAGACATATATAGTGTACTACATATAGTAGAGAACTTGCTTTGTTTCACTGCCTAGGTAGTGTGATTATTCAGGAAGTATGACGGTAAAGACGTGCCAAGAAGGCACAGGACTGCTGTTGGCATGAGGTTCTGCTATCAATGTGAAGGTTAAATCGAAATTTATAATGAAGCTTACAAATATTAAATATAGAAACTAATACCAATGTAACAAAGAAACAAAAAAAGCTCGAGTTACTGTCCGACCTTGTCTCCCAGAGCAGCCAGGTCTCTCTCGAAGCCCTCGTGTTTGCGCTGCAGAGCCTGAACGCTGGCCAGGTCATGACCATAGTTGTCTGTGTTTAGGGCCTGGTTCTTTTCTTCAATCCATTCTTTGGTCTCATCAGCATCCCTGAAAAACACAATATCTCAAGGCCATGTTTTTTTTGCCTCCTTCCTGCACTCTGGTGGAAGTTTCATGCCCATTCACTATCTTCAGGAAATCAGAGTGAGCTGAATCATTCGTACCTGTGGAACCTCTGCACCTCGTGGGCGCTTCCCAGCATGTTACTCCTGTCCTCCGCCAGCTGCTGAAGGGATCTCCAGCGGTTATTCAGTTCCTGTAAACACCCCGAATGCAACCATCAGCATCCTGTCAACTGTTCCCTATATTTACACGCAGGCTACAGAACAACTGAATCGAAACGTTAACAGCACGTTGACCACACATGAGAGTATAGACTTTTTTCCAGGCCTTCCAGAGTTAAATGTTACATCTATCTTTTTTTTTTTTTTTTTAGCTTTTCTTGGTGCGCTTTAGAAAATTCTTGATCACAACAGGTATTTTCTTTTACCTGAAGTGTGCTGTTCTGCCACAAGGCTTTATTTTATAAAAACAGCATTTGTAAGCACATCTCAGTTATTAATGAATTTGCAATTTCTCATTACATCAGCATTTAATCTTGTTCAATCTTCTGAAGTATGGCTGTCAATCATGTGTTGTTATGGAGCGTGCGGACAAATGCAAAAAAATCTGTCTCTGCAAAGATTGTTAGGGGTGGAGCTCGTTAACACAAGATTTACATAATGCCTAATGCTCTTACCTGCTGTTTTGCATTAAGAATGGCTCAGCGAAGTTTTCAGAAATACAGAGCAGAAGCCTTTGCTTTGTGATTATCATTTCTGTTCATTGTTTCTCTAGATCACGTCTGTCAAACACAAACATGGGAATGCGCTCCATTTTCAGTGCAGCAATCTATCACAGTTTATATAACGCGTGTTAATGACTACAGCACTGCACTGGGAACATAGCATAGTTACATAACTGTTTAGTTCCTCACTAGTTTTCTGAATATCAGTGAAAATGCTCCTAATATAAGATTGGAAGTATGCAATGTTTCTGCCAAGTCAGATTTTGAGCGTGACAGTCAGACCAGGTTATTTACACGGTTTAATTGTAAGCCAACACCGAACACAGACGGCCACATAATGTCTGGGAAGAAGCAACACTCAACGACATGGGTTCATGGTGAAGGATGACTGAATGCAGACAACAAATCAGAGAAAAACAGGAATTTGAGGCACAGATCTCCATATTAGAGCCCTAGATCACTAAAGATGGCATTCATCCCACGGCTTTACAAAGCAGTGAAAATTCTACAGGCAACACGTTTTCTAAAGAGACACTGTCTCTGTCTAGTGCTCTAATATGTACATCAACAACCTTTTTACAGCCACAGTGACTTTCCAAGACAACAAATGATTGTAAAAATAAAAACACAAATAAGCACAGTGGTCAGGTTGTGAGCTGTTGGAGACACGCTGGACTGGTGCTTTTCAACATCACTGCATGGATGTTTAGGGAATGAACAAGAGCAGAAACGGTCAATGCAGCAGAGTGGGAGCACAAGACGATGACGAGGGAGACAGGGTTAGTCCTTCAGGCGTGAGGACAGGATGATTTAAGTGAGGGGATGATGTTCTACAGGGAGGACACCACGGGCTCCTTACCTTAATGGTATTAAAGTTAGCCGTCGTTTGGACTGCCAATCGAATAGACTACACCGTGTTGGAAAAATCAGGGGAGAGTAAGAACAGGACGAAACAAAAATCACACCAATCAGGAGAAGAGTCACCATGTTAGTGTACATACTGCAGTTCCACCCTACTCTCCAAATCTCAGCATGCTCACTCAACATCGCAGGCATTATCCTCCATATTAAGAGACATTATCACTCACACTGGTGTTAAACATTCAGGGCAAATAGCATTACCTTCCAGGGAGAGGCAGTTTTTGAATCAGCTTCGTCCTGTAAAACAGGAAGGGAATATTAGTATTTATAACTCGTTCATACTTTAATAATTGTTTGAAATGATTTTTTAGTCTCAGGCATGCAGTGTATGGTACTAAAATGACAAGGACCTTGCCAGGAGCTGAGCCCAAAAGCTCTTGTTGCTGCAGCAGGAAAGGAGAGAAGAAAAATCATAAAGGATTTTAGCATCAATCAACAATTTTAATGTGATACAGGAACATTATTTATTTATTTATTTCATTTCGTTTTGACATTTCATTTCATTTTGATATTATCCTTGAAGCAACTAGATAGCTGGATGTTTAGGATTAGTCCTATGGAAAAGGCTTATGACGTCATGGTGGCCCGACACACACTCTTACATGTCCGTCAGACAGAGATAATAAAGAACGCCCCTATTTGTCGTGCAGCCTGTGGTGCCAAATCTAATGCACTATATCAACAGACCATTTTTATATAAATGAATGTGATCATGCACTAGCTAAATGGTAGCCATTACATTTAATGACAGTTAACATTATTATTATTATTTTTTATTTGTAGCTCATTTTCTTGACAGCCTTCGCTCACTAAGAAATAGCATCAGAATGATAACCAATTTTTTTTTGGCTAGGACAAGATTTAAAGAAATAAATAAATAAAATAAAAATCCCACAAAACTTTGGTCAATTAAGTTATGATTGCAAACTCCTGCAGCATTAGACACAAGCAAGCACAACTGGGGCCTCACCTGAGCCTGCACCATCGGAGCCTCTTCAGCCATCAGTCCCTCCGACTCTAGCTCTGACGCCACCTTGTTTATGTCCCTCAGACGAGACTCATTTGCCTTCAGATCCTGATTCAGGACAAAAACGTAATGACGTCACATACTGTAAAGGCAGATTTGATCTTGCCAAAACACAACTCCGTTTGGAAAGAACGTACCTTCTGGAAATCGTCAAACTTCTTCTGCAGCACCTCAACCTGTTCGAGGTCAGACCCCACCTCCTCATTGGTCAGTGCTCCCTCCTTCTCGTTGATCCACTGCAGCAGCTCGTTGGCCTCGCGGAACAGCATGAACTTCTTGCAGCTCTTCTCTAGCATGTCCTTACGCTTCTCGCCCAGTTCCAGAAGGGTGCCATATCTGAAACACAAGGAAGGAGGTTCAGAGCTCAAGTCGGGGCTTAAACAAATCTGTAAAAGTCATGGCTAATAGGTAATCCTTTGGGTCAGATTTACTTCTCCTCCATCCTGACTGGATGTTTCACTACTGCTTTGAAAGCAATTTTATATTCAATCTTCTGATCCATAACAAAAAAGAAAAATAATTTATTGAGTTGCTCACAGTAGTTGCTTGTATGCCACTGTATATGCTTGTGAAATCAAGAGTTAACAGTACAGCACCTAGGTACTAGTGCTGGTACTCGTGTAAGGATCAGCATTATCGGTGCATTTATAAGTCTGCTGTTGAATTCTAGATTCTGACTATCAGAAAGTGTTGACTGATTTTCTATAACAGCAACTCTGACAATAGTCCAGAGGTTTATATCATTCTTTCCTTTCCTCCCCCTAAAGTTTCAATGTGTAATGCCAGCCTGAGTGAGGAGGAGTTAGTTCCCATGCTAAAAATCTCTCAACACTTCATGGTTACCTTAGCCATAACACACCCATAATACACTTTGCTTCAATCTAGAACTGGCTAAAACGCACATGGTACAAAGCAGTGAAGGAGAAGGGTGAAAGGATGATGAAAAGCTGAGAATGACCATGTCGAAGCATCACCTGACTCTTAGGCAAGCTTCAGGAGAAACAGATACGTCTTCTATTCCTTTATTGAATAGAAGTTAAGCAGAAGGAAGGCCTTGCAGGAAAGAGACAGATGAAATGGAAACATCAATAAAGGCAAGATTCATGACATGACAGCTACTGCACAGAAGCATCGGCAACTAATGGAAGAGGGTGATGAAAAGAGATGACGGGTTAACGTGGTGGCGTGACGGGTGAGAAAAGCCTGGGTCCTACTCACAGTTCCTCCACCTGCTTCATGCGCACAGACACGCTGCACACTTCCTTGGTGGCCACGTTCCTGCCACAGGGCAGGCCGAGCACACACATGCAGGCGTTAGAGAAGAGATTAGGAGAAGCAAAAGAGGAATAAAGAAGGGCAGAGACATTAGCAAGACTGAAAGGAGAGTCAAGACCCTGACTGTTAAGTTGTCAGACTGGAGCCGATTGTTACAGGAAGTAA
This sequence comes from Synodontis membranacea, assembly GCA_025674565.1. Lineage (NCBI taxonomy): Eukaryota > Metazoa > Chordata > Actinopteri > Siluriformes > Mochokidae > Synodontis > Synodontis membranacea. The sequence continues at coordinate 16,937,927 of JAOVYU010000026.1, forward strand.
AAAAAGTTGAACATTTTTTAAGGGCACTTTCACACCTATTAGTCCATTTACCAGAATGAATTCCAAATCGAATCAGAGTGAGAGACTGCCCTGAATCAGAGTCAACTTGGTTTCATATTGTGATGCAAGTAATCAAACCACAAAGCAAACGCTGATGTATGTATAGGGATGAAAATGAAAACCGGAAACACACCCTTGGCAAAAGAGGCGGAAAACCACCAGCTCTGGATTATTTTTTGTTTTATGGCTCAGCAGCTTCCACAAAAAATGCTGTAACCCAACACATACAGTTCCATTCCTTGCAGTCAAGTCGAACTGTTTTTTCAATGGACTTTGATCTTGTTCGTTCTGGAGTATGACTGTGATGTCACCTGTCTAAAGAACCGCACCAAGCAAGAAAAAAGACGTGCTCCGTTTAAATGGACTAAACACTGCATATGTGAAAGCACCCTTTGGTTAAACAAGGAAACCAGTTTGTTAAGATGTTAGATGCAATTTCAAGTGCTAATATGTTAAAGGACTAAGGGCTCACGTACTGGTTTTCAATCTGCTCCTGGCGTAGAGCGATGCTGCCCTGCTCATCCAGCAGGTTCTCACGGGAGGATGACTGAGTCGGGTCCAGTTTTTTAACGTACGCTGCCGGCACAAAGCCCTGCCTGTCATTCACCTCCACTTTCCACCAATCCTGAGGAGCACACACCGGCATAAAGAACAGTCTGAGCTAAGATGCTGTACCTACTCAATGAGTCATTGAAAGTGAGTGGTCCTTTGAGTTCTACCTTATTGGTGCTGTTGAGCAGAGTGAGGATGTCTCCTTTCTTCATGGTGACTTCCCGTGGGCTTTTCTCCTGGTAGTCATAGAGGGCGAGCACCAACTCCTTACCGGTCTCATCGTCCGTAGGAGCAACTTGTTGCTGTAGGACAAAGCAACAAGAGGAGACCAAGTTCAGATTCACTCTACCGAGGACTGTGACTTTGTGGATGGTTTAACAAGAAGAAGACAACACACTCACCCTGCAGGCCTGAGCCTGTTCCTTCAGGGACTGGATGCTGCTTCCGTAAGCGCTCAGGTCTGACGTTAGTGCCTCGTGTTTCTTCAGCAGGGCCTAAGGAGCAAGAAATTCAGAAATCACTAGAGTACAGTGGCTTGAGGAAAAATTCAAACACCTCATCCATCAGACCTGATGCTACAAAATGATTTTGAGTGAATAAAATTAAACCCTGATTATGCGATTTCATCCAAATCCTACACGGCAGAACCCATTGTGATAACAGTCTCTGTATTAGGTATTTAGATTAGCCTTTTTTTTTTTTTTTTTTTTTTTTTTTTTTTTTTTTTTTAAACAAACCAGTTTTTCTAGACTTCATTTTTTAGCTAAACTTTTTTGGGAAACTGACTACAAATTTTAACGTGGCTTTAAAACGAAACAAAACAACCTTCTGCATACTTACCTCAGCCGAGTCCTCGTCCTTGCCGTAGTCAGTGCTGCCTACAATGGGCTCTTTTTCCCTCATCCAGGACTCAGCCTCGTTGGCATCAGCAAAGTACTGCTGTGCCTGCAAGGAGTCCTCCAAATCCTGCCTGCGCTGAGCTGCCTTCCCTTTCAGAGTTTCCCAGCGTCCACGCAGCTCCGTCAGCTTGGCCTTCACATCCTCTCCGGCAAAGTGCCCTGGAACACAGGGAAAACCGAAGCACTACAGATTTGTACTCCCCTGAGATAAAAGTTGCCCCATTAGGACGGCAACATCAAATTCGCAGTATCAAATGTATTGTAATCTCTCTTGTTCTGTTCACTGTACTGCAGTGAATAGGAAACTTTCACAAACTCAGCAGTCAGACTGACCAAACTGCTCGCAAGCACAGTTAGATTCATGTTTGAGAAGACGGAGCAGCACATACCCTCATCCACCATGGCTTCGCCCTTTTGAGTAACAGCTTTGATGCGGGGCTCGTGCCCGGTGATCTCCGCCTGCAGGGCCTGGTGCTTCTTCAGCAAGTTCTGCACACCAATCAGGTCTTTACCTGAAAGGGGGAACAGAAACAAAGCACAGTATGAACACTGTTATAACATTCAGTCTAATCATGCTTCAGTTTCTCTGATTCTCAGCCTCACCCCTGTTGGTAGAGGAAGCGATGGGTTCCTTCTCTCTGATCCACGTCTCCTCGTCCTCCACGTCACGGAACAGCTGCTGCAGTCGCAAAGAGTCCGACAGTTTCTGTTTTCGTGCGGCCATGGGTTCCTTCAGAGCCTCATAGCGTGCAACCAGAGCCTCTTGCTTCTTCCGGATGTTATCGGCGTCAAAGTGGCCTGCTTCCTGGAACTGTCGGGCCTGGATGGTGATGCCATCAATGCGGTCCTGTGGAGAAGAATAGGAGGCACATGGCTGACGTCACTTGTTCTGCCCACAACACTACGTTTAACTGGATTAACCAATCTGAGCAACCTAACAAAACATTGTAATTAATATATTAGGTCAAACTTGGCTAGAGATTGTAATACCATTCAAAATATTTTTTTCTCTATATTTCCCAGAGCAGAGCCAAACACTATGAAGGCAGCTCACCTGGTGTGCAGCCACGTCAGCCTCCAGCAAGGCATGCTTCTTCTGCAGGTTCTGAACACTGGTCAGGTCTTTGCCATAATCATCTGAGGCCAGGTGACCCTCCATCTCATAGAGCCACAGCTCGATGTCCTCCACGTTACGGTTGAACTGCTGCTGCTGGTTGGCTTCCCGCAGCTTAATGCCTGACAGCGTAAAACACACAGAGCATGCAGTTTAACGATAATAAAAGCATATATGTATATTAATAAATAACTACCATTAATAATAGATGCACATGTAATTATTTATTTTATAGTACCAAGTGTGGGTGTGATTATTACCTTTGAGCTCGGTGGCTTCCAAAAGTTTCTTCCACTGGGAGCTGACCTCGTCCATGCGAGTGGACACCTCAGCAGAGGCATAGTGTTTCCCATCGATCAGCTCCTGACCCGACTTCTGCAGAGCGTCGATACGGCTCTGATTGGCAGAAAGCTCTGCCTCGAAGGCCTGGTGCTTTTGCACTTTCCCCTGAAGGTTGGAGGGGTCCTGTGTATGTGTGTGTGTGAGAGAGAGAGAGAGAGAGAGAGAGAGAGAGAGAGAGAGAGAGAGAGAGAGAAAATGATTGCAGAATAAACACAATGGGAAAACACAAAACATTTACTATGCAATTACACAACAGCACTTAATCATGCCCGCACCTTGTAGGCCTCATCTGTGGCGGTCTTCATCTTCTCATTAATCCAGCTCTTGAGCTCATCAGAGTCACGGAAAAACTGCTGAAGGTGGAAGGAGTCCTCCAGGGCAGCACGGCGGGACTGAGCACGATCGTGCAGAGCATTGCGTCTGCTCAACAGCTGAAAATTTCAGATTTAGTCGTCGGTGAATAATAATGTCATAAAGTAAGGAGAAACAAGATATCAGGAACATTGTGCTGTGGTCTGCTTACCGCGTCTCTGCGAGTGGCCACATCCTCCTTGGCATAATGATTGTTCTGGATCAGTTTGGTGGCAAATTCATCCAGGGCCTAAAGACACCAACACACAGAACAAAGGATCAGAATGCTTCGTGAATGAAGGATTTACGTTCAAAATAGTTGTGGAGGTAAAGAACAGTGAAACAGTGGTGTGGGTGCTCACAGTGATCTTCTCCTCTTGGGCACTGAGTGATTTCTCAAAATCTTCATGTTTCTTCAGCAGGGCCTCCACACTGTCCAGAGAGTCACCCAGGTCCTCATTCAGGAGGAAAGCCTGACAGAAGGACAGGGTTACATTAAGGCCTCAATACTTACAAAATGTTCCTCAATTTTTTTCATCAATTTATAATCTATTGACATAACTCAAAGCATGAAACAAGAAAATGCATGCACCTCCTGCTTGCTCATCCAGTTGTCGACCTGCTCAGTGTCCCTGTAGAAGAGCTGCAGGTCCATGCACTGTTCATACTGCTGTCTGCGCAGCTCCCACAGCTCCAGCAGAGACTCCTTCTCCTCCGCAAGAATACCCAGCTATACACACACACACACACACACAAAAAAAAAGATTGCATTTTTACATGCACAGTAATAGGAGAGTCACTAATTGATTTGTGTAGATTCAACAGCTTGAGGGAAGACAGCACTGTGTGTGCTTTGATACTGTAATAATGGCAAGTATTAGTAGAAAGTCTTATTACAGAAGTGAAATCCAAATCCAATGAATATAAGATAAAATAATTTTTTTTTATTAAAAAAATGATATAAAAATCAAAGAGTGAAATCTTTAGCTGTCTTTATACATGCAGGGTGATGCTGGCCCTACCTTCTCCTTGACCTCCTCTGATGCATAGTGTCCGGTGTTCAGGAGAGCCTCCCCCGCCTCAGTTGTGGCCTTAAAGCTGTCCTCATGGGCATCAATCTCTCCCTATTAACAAAACCACATTAGCCTTAAAATCATCATCATTAAGTCAGCTATTTGGAATAAAACACAGAATATTTTCCAGGAAAAAAGATATCATGGTGGCTCTGAGATGAAGGTGAATGGATGGGGGCCACCTTATGCTCCTGGTGACGGTCGAGCAGAGCTTCAGCCCCAGCGACGTCATTGGCCAGCTCATCAGCATTGATCAGGGCCTTCATCTCAGTCACCCAGCTGGTGAGGTCACGGAAATCGGCTGTGAAACGCTGAAGTCTGGAAAACAGGACACCACCATTGATCAGAGCTCGCCTTCAGAATTCTGATTAAAGTCCTAATCAATAGGAAATCATAGCTGCTGGTGCAGCATGGCTAAAGTAACGCTAAACCAGTGGGAATTTATTTTAATCCAAATATTACAACATTTACAAAACTGTTTAAGATGCAGCACCATCTAGAGGCCAAAAAAAAAAATGCATCTTAAAATTACCTGATTAACTTGAAATAATCATGAATTACTAACTAGTAAATCGTTTATTAAATAAAATGTAAAAAATAATAATAATAATGCAGTACTGGTTCATAGAATGAAAATGCACACCTGTAGGAGTCGTTGAGGTGAGCGTGGCGCTCAGCAGCCAGAGTGCGGATCTGCTCCCAGTTGGTAATGAGCTCATCTCTCTTGAGGTGGATCTGAGAGGCGTTCTGTGGGTGAGTCTGCTGCAGACGCTCCGCTTCGCCACCCAGAGTGTTCACCTGAAAACACACAACAGATGAAACGGAGAAAGCAACAGGTTTGCATGTGTATAAAGTTTTGTGATTGGTGATTGGTGTGATTTAGTGAACACCGAGTCTGACCTTGTCCTCCAGAGCAGCCAGGTCCCTCTCAAGCCCCTCATGTTTGCGCAGCAGAGCCTGAACACTTGCCAGGTCACGTCCAAAATCATCAGAGGCCATCAGCTGCTCTTTCTCTTTGATCCAGCTGATGGTTTCGTCCACATCCCTGCAAAACAGAAAAAGAAAAGTCCACACAAATAGTACTGTTATATTGATAGTTGTTACTATAAAAAAAAAAATGAAGACCACAAAAACCCTTCAAATTAGCATTCTTCTGGTATAAGTGACGCACCGGTTGAAACGCTGCACCTCAGCGGCCCCGAAGAGTTTGCCCTGTCTCTGCTGGGATAGACCCTTCAGCCTCTGCCATGCTGCGTTCACCTCTTCCTGCTTCTTCAGGATCAGCTCGGTCTCTGGGTGGTTCTCCTGAGTCAGCTTAGCTGCAGCCTGGTTCACCTCGTTCACGCGCTCCTCGTGGGCTGCCAGGTCAGTCTGGAACTCCTCAAACTTCTTCTGAAGGACCTCCACATGCTCCAGGTCCTGACCCAGCTCCTCAGAGGTGACAATGGCTTCCTGTAACAGTGAGCATGTGAGTTCAGCTTACAACTTTTCTCTGGGTTTATATTATTTTCAGGTAGGAAAAATCTTTTTCAAAATCTAACAATGTATCCATCAATCAATTTTACCATCTGTTCATCCATCAATCTCCATTTCCATCCATCCATCTTAACCTATCCATACACCCATGTCTACATCATGTCTGTTTTCTAATCTTTTACCATTATTGTACTAAAATGTACCACTTCAAGGTGCGCATGTGTGTGTGTTTGTCTGTGAGAGAGAGAGTGAGAGAGAGAGACCTTGTCAGTGATCCAGTCCAGAGCATCCTCACACTCCCTCAGGTACTGCACAAGTTTCTGGGCCTGCAGCAGACGCACACCTTTCTCCTTAGTCTTCTGCAGCAGCAGATCCCACAGCCGGTGCAGCTCCTCTAAGCGACTCTGAGAGAGAGAGAGAGAGAGAGAGAGAGAGAGAGAGAGAGAGAGAGAGAGCAGGAACAGTGTTACACTCACCCTGTCCTCATTACCGAGGAGGCGGAGTTTAACCCTATGTTTAGACCAGCAGTGACGCAGTGCACAAACACAGATGGATGCTGTTGACCCATTAAAAAAAAGTAATAATGCGTATGACCATATGAATCGGTCCATCACAAGATGCAGATGAGAGTAAAAACCAAGACAAAGCATATACAAGCATGGGAAAGTTCACTACTAATGTTTCAGAGCAGAAATTTGAGTAAAGGCTGGTTTATCCTTCTGCGAAAATGTATCTGAGAGCAAACATGGACAATTGCATAAAATTTACAGAAAAGGAAAAGCCAATTTTCACCAATGTCTTTTCGATTACCTGCCTTCAGCAGTGTCAAGTGGCAAAGTCTTGTAATAAGGCACTTCAATTTAACTTTTGTTTAAATCCATAATTCTAACAACCATGGAACAATGGATGCTTTAGATTTTTTTTAAATGAGTCACTACTTTGAACAAAACCTATATTTTGTCCATTAAAAGGAAAAGAAATGTGCACCATCCAGCTCAATTAACCCGGCCATTATAATTACAGCTACGGGTCACAATTTATATAGTTTTTATACCCATGCCGCAATATTTTTATTATAGTCAGAGCATCTCTGTGTGCCACTCTTACCCATGAACCCCTTCTTTATCTTGAGACACAAATATATGTCAATGCAAAAATATAAACCAGCCATACATGTCACTGCACACACACAAACACACACACACACACACATATATATATACTTCCAGTGAGGAAAGGTGAGACTTAATTTCACCAGAAAGTTCAGAAATTTCACAGCATCCAGACACCTACTTGAATGTAAGTTCCATAATTGACACTTTTTACTATTGGCCTCTGGGCGGTCCGGTATGGCGTGAAGGACTGAGCCAAATTATTAGCATGATTAACATTAGGATGATTAGCATGCAGAGCTTCACATTAAAATCAACATAGGACATCTGGCAAGAAAACAGCACATCTGGATACAGACAGTGGGTGAACGAGTGAATAAGAGTCAGTGGGAGAATATGAAAGTCAGTGGGAGGACGAGTGAATAAGAGTCAGTGGGAGGACGAGAGAATAAGAGTCAGTGGGAGGACGAGTGAATAAGAGTCAGTGGGAGGACGAGTGAATAAGAGTCAGTGGGAGGACGAG
>JAOVYU010000026.1:16999788-17014477 GCA_025674565.1 Synodontis membranacea
TGTGGTAACACTGTCAATTGTGGTGCTGATGTGTTCCAGTACTGAGTGTGTGTAGTAGTCAATGTTTATTTGTGAGTTGAAGGTGGCCTGAGAGGCAAACATGCTCCAGTCTGTGTCCTTAAACCTGTCCTGGAGTGTAGAGTCAACCCCCGCTGGCCACACTTTGATGGTCTTATCAACTGTAGTTTAGAATCTCTTAGCACATTATACAGACCTTAAGCAAATACTTGCACTTTTCATTCTGATAGACATTCAGACAGACTTACAGAGAGACAGACAGACAGACAGACAGATGTGTTCAGTAGAAAGGTAACTGTTTCCGTCTTGTCTGACAAAATATTCATCAGACATCAGTTCTCAGTCGTGATGACTTTTCGAACATGTTACTGCAACAAGTGGGTTTAAAACACACACACACACACACACACACACACACACACACACACACACACACATGGATAGATGGGTGGTCGTAGAACGTCCATGAAACAAGTTAGTTCCTGTTATGATGTATGTTATGATAGCTACAGTATAATCAGATATGTTTGTTTGACTTGGGCTTTCAAAGTGGGCTGTTAAATTCTTTATGCTTCCGTCTGTAATGGCCATCGAAAGAAAATCAGGAGAGAGAACAGGCCAATTAGTAAAGCATGTCATTCATATGCAATAACATGCACGTAGCACCCCATCAACATACTGTATGAGCGCCCATAGCAATCTGAATTGAAGATGTGGAGGAGTCAACTATACGTGGTTATGAACTAGGATGTGAAAAACGGAAAACCAGAGCCAACGTTGTCTTGTAAAGGAAGATAATATATGATATATGATAAGAGTGGCTGAATTTTATTTCCATAGAGGAATCCCTGAAGTATTTCAAGCCCTTTGCAGTGCTGTGCTCGGCACATTTCATTAAAGACAGTTTGAACAACTTCACCACATATTTGTATAACATGTTATCTTACACGGAGATCATTCAATGTGCATTAAAGTGATAAAATAAGGACAAAAGCATAAAAAAATAAAGGTACGCAAAAATCAGTATAAACGAAAAAAGTAAGATCTAGCGTGTTGTACACTTTTCAATTATTTTGTTATTCCCCTGAGATTTTCTTTTGTAGGGTTTCTGAGTTTTTTTTATGGAAAAAAAAAAAAAAAAAAAAAAAAAAACACACTGATGCCCAAAATCAGCTTGATTCATTAGGGTTTTTATACCATTGCTAAAACAGCATGAGAAAAAAAAAAGAACCAATGCCTTTTTTTTCAATAATAATAATAGTAAAAAAAACCTTGCAGGCTTTACAAAATCATCTCAGGGAATAATACAAAATAATTGCAAAGGATTTGGAAGGTCTACTTTGAAGTTAATAAGAGAAAAGTAAAAAAAAACAGAAACCACAGCTTGTTAGACCTTTACGGGAGAGACAGCATACTTATACCATAATCTTACTCAAAGATGATTTAAAATGCACACTTCTTACTTTTCGCATAGCGCCATTTGCACGTTTTCTTCTTCTTCTTCTTCTTTTGTCAAGTGCAAGGTTACACACTTCATCTGTGAGTACCCTATAGTTTCACTGAAGTTTTGCAACAGTCCATTACTCTGTGTGATATACATAGCTGTGAGTGTAGCTTGGAAAATGAGATATTAGCACACGCAGAACACTCACCCACGGAAAGATGCATTGTAATTGAGGTCATAAATCTTTTTTCGTTTTATTTTGTTTAGATTTTCTTTCTTTCATTTTTTCTTAGCAACTGTCATCACTCTGGTATGATATATCGCTACTATGGCTATTTAACCATAATTCTATCATTTAAAAAGGATACTATCTTCCTGAGCCGTGCACCACGTACTGTAAAAGCAAGAAGCAAACAAGAATTAGTGCGAGTGCGTCTTTTCCGTTTCAGGTTTCAGTGATCACATCGTTTTCCCATAAATACTGCAAACGCTACATCTCTAACACAAAAGGACATATCCAACTCTGTCCTGGTTAAATAGCAATGCTTACGCTTGCATTATGTAAATGCTAATACATTAGAATGAGTGCATTAATATAAACATGTGATTTGCAGCTGCATTATTGTCCGAGCTGCGGTACTAGAAAATTAATCTAGACCTTCTGACTAATAGGAATCCCGTAATTCAGTGGCGTTAATGTAATCTGATTTAAAAGAGGATGATGAATAACATCAACATAGAATCAGTCCTATTTTTAAAATAAAGACTTGATGGTATTAAAAATAATGGGCTTGCCACATTGCAGTACTGGACCTGTACTAAATATTTAATACTGTGCACATGAAAAAGAAATAAAAATTGTGTTGAATAAAGTTTTGGAAGGTCACCCCATATAAACAAAGCAGGGCCGAGCCCGAGGGGTTTTTATGAGTAAACAGGTTTGGTAATGGGCTCTTAATCGGACAGGGCAATCTGGAGCGATGGCCCCAAGCCGTGCGGCTCCAGCAGTGAGCCGGAGGTGGCTGTGCGGCGGTTATTATTAGCGCTATCATTGATCAGAAAGGGTGAGTGGTGCAGTGAAGTGGGATGATGGATTTCATGGCTCCAGCCTGGTCACGGCAGCTGTCACGACGTAAGCAGAGCGAGAGGAGGAGGAAGAGGAAGGGGAAAGATGACGAGGACAGAGCAGGTATGAAGACGCTCTTTGCGGGGAACTATTTCCAGTCATCCGTCAACTTTCCTGTTCTTTCTACTTGACACGTAATAGCTGTTCTCCAGGCTGTGTTTCGATTTCCACAAGAAGCCCAGTGAGGCCTTTGAAGTGCTTTCGGATGGCTTAAGAGAACCTCAAGAAACTTTTTTTTTTTTCCCTTCTTCTGATGCCTCTCAATCTTCTGGGAAAATGTAGACGGATTAAATTGACACAGTGAGCCTCTTGACTTACAGTTAAGTGTTCTCCCTCAATTACTGTGTCATCCGCCGTCACCTTTAAAGTCACCCTATATTTTATAAAATGCATTGTGACAAGTCCGTTACGGCACACATTTTATGAACTGACACCCTATATTTTATAAAGTGTGTTTTTATTTTTTTAATGATTCAATTCTTTCAGAGAGAAGATGGGAAGATGGTTAAAGCAAGCAAAAAAAAAAAAAAAAAAAAAAAAATGTGAGTTAGTATGAACACAGGACCAAACCATTTCATTGCATCATTAGAACAGGACAGCCGATCAGGTTCAATATGCAAATGAGCATATTTTTCACATTTCAGAATTCTAAAACCTCATGTTTATGTTGATTTTAAATGAAGAAGTTCGAATTATCAATATGGTCTCAGACTTTTGGACCCCAGTGTATAAAACGTTATAGATTGGGGTCCAAGCATTTAGATTCTAGTGCAACAATTTCAGTCTACCTGGGAGAGGTTTTACAGGACAAAAGATCAACATTACAGCTATAACTGAATTGTTTACTTTTTTTTTTTAATGATCAATCAAATGAGCTCACACCGAAATACACAAACTAAATGAAAAAAGCTGAGATCATTCCCAGCAATGGATTTTCAGCTTAATTAACTGATTTAATTTAATTCTCTTGAAAGGCATTACCCAGGTCCTGTTTACCTATACCCTGTAGTTGGCTCGAGACTTTTCTTCTCCTCGTTTTATCTTCAGGATGGTCATGTTCGCAGCACACTCTTTTATCCTTGTCAGATCCCATGTTGTCTTCCAATTACTTTTTATTTATTTATTTTTTTTTTTTTACCGCAATCTACTTCCTGTTCAATTGACATTGCCTATTTTCAGCAGTTGTCAGGGTTAGCAGTGACAGATAGCAAGACAAAATTGGATTTAACAACAGTTCCAGGTTTCAGGAGGACACTATTTAGTACGGAAGCAATTTGGGACGAAGCCGACAGCCTGCAATTCCTGCTAATTCTTGACCATTCGTTTCGAGCATGCAGTCCTGCCAGATGCCCTCCTGTATAGATGGAAATGGTTACGGAGTGCCTGTAAAACTTTTATGACCTGAAACTCCCCATCCGCATCAGACTCAGTAGAGCGAGCAGAGTTTCATTTATATTAAACCACCTCAGCAGTTTGATGAGTTTCCAGCAATCGAGTTTAGGTCACTAAGCAGGAGAGACTCAGCCATGTGGGGCCCGAGAGTTATCTTATACGGCACAACTGCAGCAGCTCACATTAAAACAACAGGATTGCACTTTTAATCCAGCGTTCTTCCATTATGCTTTGCGTAACCATGTCATTACCTAAAAACCACTGCCGCATATCTTTTTTCTGTCATAAATCTCTGAATGAATCTTTCCTATTGGCTTCATTGGGTTTTTCCATCTTGAATAAAAAAAAAAGGAAAAGCACTTCAACCATTTATAGGGCAGGAAAGCATATCTGGAATCTTCAACAGACATCCAAATGGCCTTGTACAACCATACGGTTTTGAATTTTGAATTTTGTGATGAAATATTTCTTTAAGTGGAATTTTTTATGCATACACATTTTGGAAATTATGTTTCCCCTAGACCAACGACGACCCATATATGGTAACTATATTGACCTTGATTTGCAAACTTTTGAAAACCTTGATTTTTCAAAAACCTTGATAAAATATATCCTCCAATTACACTCCAGGGTTGGAATTTAGAATTTCCAGGAATTTAAATTAGTGCCCTGTGAAGGGTTAAATCACAACGCATTGATTCAAACTCACAGACATTGCTTTACAAACAGCTTCATCCTGACTGCTGTAAGACTGATGGCAAAGGATATAGAAGCATAAGCAGAACATCTCAAGCCATCATTCGCTCTCGTACACAATTGATGAACCTATACTGCGACGATCCTGTGCATCCTGTATATCAACTGTAGTTTAGAATCTCTTAGCACATTATACAGACCTTAAGCAAATACTTGCACTTTTCATTCTGATACACATTCAGACAGACTTACAGAAAGACATTCAGAGAGACAGACAGACAGACAGACAGACAGATGTGTTCAGTAGAAAGGTAACTGTTTCCTTCTTGTCTGACAAAATATTCATCAGGCATCAGTTCTCAGTCGTGATGACTTTTCAAACATTTTACTGCAACAAGTGGGTTTAAAACACACACACACACACACACACACACACACACACACACACACGCAAGCAAGACAAGACATGACACGAAAAACATACACACTTCAAAAGTGCCATCATTCCGATGAAATAAACATGTGCTGATTTTATTTACACGCCCGTCCAAGCTCATTTCTTTCTTCCCCCGGAGCGTCCTCAGAGGAAGGAAGGGATAAATTAGAACATTAATGGAACGAAAGTGTATGAACCTGATTAATCATATGACACATTGGAGCGTGCGTTAAAGCGCTCAGTTAACGATGACCTCGATTAGCCTCCTGCTTGTGATGATCAGGACGTGTGTAGGCACAGGTGAACGTGGTGTCAGATTTAACGAGTGATATGAAGAGGTTTGGACCTGACGTCTGGTCAGATTCATCAGAACACTCAGTTTTAAACAAAGAGACAACCGCAGGGCTTATGTGCTCATCAGCAGCTTCAATCTTACTGTTTTTTTTTTTTTTTTTAATCTTGGTTATTAAATTAGATAAACTATTCAACCTAAAAAATGTCTAAAGTTTGCTTTTTTGTGCTAATGCAAACAATGTATAACAAAAACTGGCAGTTAGATAACTAAAATATAGCAAACTAAATTAGCTGTCAGTTTCATCTCGTTATTGTTGACAGTGTTGATAAGTCCCAATTCTTATTCATTATGAGAGGTCAGTGAGAGACATGTGACATTGATGAGCTGCATGCTGTCAACGCTGAAATTCCTAGAATTTTTATATAAAACAGACATTACCGGTGCAAAAAAACAACAAAAAAAAAACAAAAAAACAACTACACTCTTCCATTACTTGTTAGCTCCATTGGCCTACATTATTGTCTTATTGGCTGCTTGTTTACTTGTCGTAAAGTATTTCATGTATGTGTATTTAATTTATGGCTGAAGTTTTTATTTAAACAGATTTATTTTTCTAAGGTTTGTCAACTCTCATGCATCAGCGTGAGTCACACACTTTCAACATCAATCTCATGCTCTCACGCAAGAAATCTCACTCCAAATCGATCATAATTTTTTTATCTGTTCACTCACATATGCTGTTCACTCAATGTACTGTACACTGATCAGGGATAACAATATGACCACCTGCCTAATATTGTGTTGGTCCCCCCCAAAACTGACCCCTGACCCATCAAGACATGGAATCCACCTGAAGGTGTGCTGTGGTATCTGGCACCAAGATGTTAGCAGTAGATCCCTTAAGTCCTGCAAGTTGAGAGGTGGGACCTCCATGGATCGGACTTGTTTGTCCAGCACATCCCTCAGATGCTCGATTGGATTGAGATCTGGGGAATCTGGAGGCCAAGTCAACACCTCAAACTTGTTGTGCTCCTCAAACCATTCCTGAACCATTTTGGCTTTGTGGCAGGGCGCATTTTCCTGTTGAAAGAGGCAACAGTCATCAGGGAATACCGTTTCCATGAAAGAGTGTACGTGGTCTGAAACAACACTTAGGTAGGTGGTACGTGTCAAAATAACAACCACATGGATGGCAGATGGCACATGGTTTCCCGGGAGAACATTGCCCAAAAGCATCACACTGCCTCCGCCGGCTTGCCTATATCAAACAGTGCAACCTGGTGCCATGTGTTCCCCAGGTAAGCGATGCACACCACGTAAAAAATATCCACGTGATGTTAAAGAAAACGTGATTCATCAGACCAGGCCGCCTTCTTCCATGGCTCTGTGGTCCAGTTCTATGCAGCCCCATACACAACAAATTGTGATGTACTGTGTATTCTGACCCCTTTCTATCAGAACTAGCATTAACTTCTTCAGAAATTTGTGCTGCAGTAGCTCGTCTGTTGGATCAGACAACATGGGCAAGCATTCGCTCCATGTTCCGTCCTTGGACTACTTTCGGTTGACACTGACCTCTGCAGACCGGAACACCCCATAAGAGTTGCAGTTTTGGAGATGCTCTGACCCAATTGTCTAGCCAACACAATTTAGCCCTTGTCAAACTCGCTCAAATCCTTACTGTACGCCTGCTTATTTTTCCTACTTCTAACACATCGACTTTGTTCACTTGCTGCCTAATATATCCCATCCACTAACAGGTGCCATGATGAAGAGCGAATCAGTGTTATTCACTTCAGCTGTCGGTGGTCATAATGTTATGCCTGATGGGTGTAGCTGTGTGCAGTAAGAGTACAGACATTCAACTATGTAGAATGTAGAAGCCGTTTTATTTATTTGATTGATTTTTTTTAAGCAGGTTTAACGTTAGCCAGCTTGCGCGCTTTAAAGAGCTGTGAGGTGACTTTAACACAGACGCTGAACTCACTTTCTCTGTGGTTGGATTAAACAAGACCGATACACGAGGTAGACTGTCACTGTCAGATGGCACACTGTCATCCATAATGAGAATCAAAATGAGTTCCTGGAGCCCTGTTACAGATATGAGGCCCTGCTCAGCTGCTAAAAGATGCCAAGTCTGCCACAGCTTCTTACAATAGGCCCAGTCTCAGTGTGTTCTCTCAGGACTGAGCCTTCACGAGTGCTACATTTGTTGGAACAAATCAGGAATGGGATGTTCAGCAAGCACATATTGATGAAATGGTCAGGTGTTCACAAACTTTTGTCCATGCAGTGTATATTAGGATATCGAGTTTCGGAATTTTAATTAATCATTTTCAACGTTATTAATAAAACAAAATACCCCCAAAGTAGTTCTAAAGTCTCTTTTGTCAAGACTTGCTGAAAGCCATTTACAATGGCGTGTATAGTAATGTAATTTTCATTAGCAGGACTTGAAAAGATCCATCCAATCATTATCTATACTGCTTATTCATCAGGATCATGTGGAAGCTGGAGCCAGTCTCACAGAGACAAACAGCCATTCATACACTCATTCACATCTCTTTTAGAGTAACCAGTTGACCAATTCTGCATGTTTTTGAACTGTGGGAGAAAACCAGGTCAACCAAAGAAAATCAACGCAGGCACACAAAGAACATGCAAACTCCACATAGAAAGACCCCAACTGGCAGGAAGGCAATAAATCATCTTGCTGTGAAGTGACAGTGCTAACCACTGCACCACTATGCCACCCACTTGACAAGATCTCCAAATTCAAAATCAACATATTTGAATATTGTATGAACACAGTAGACTAGGTATACATAATTCAATAAATCGCAATATCAAGACAGTTTAGGAAATCTTTCATATTTTCCAAATTAATAACCAAATCTTTTCAAAATTTCGTTCAGAATAGATGATGTAAAATCGCAGTAGGTAGTAAAACCCAAAGGTCAGTAACATTTTATAATTTATTACTTGCAGAAGCAGCAAAACACTTATTAAACACCAACACCAGTCCCTAAAATAATACGATCAGAGTACACCGAATAAAATACTCAGTAATTTGCCTAAGCAATATTGTGTGTTTCCAAGTCTACCTTATTCCCTGCTTTTTAAGATGCTTCATAAAAGCACCATTTAATGCACATAAAATCCATAAGTGCATCATTCAACTGATGGATGTTTTATGCATCCATTAAATAGATTCAGTTTTTTTCTCTCTCCGTTTATTGTATTTTAAGACACCATCAAAAATTATTCAATCATAAACGTAATTTCTTTCTTATGTTTATTTATTTATTTATTTTTTGACCGGTGTATGACTTCTCCATCTTAAATATGTGGACTGTATTATCATGACATGACAATTTAATAATAATCACGACAATTTAATAACCATATAGGGGGAAAAACCCTGTGATTTTCTTATACCTCCAGATTTCTGGGGTTATTAAACAGGATTCCTGTTCGGTGCTAAGTCGAAGCCCTGATATGATGTCTGGTGAATTAAATCATGTAATTTCTATCAAGCACTTCCACTGCAAGGAATTAGTAATATGTGTTTTTAAATGTCAATTTTCAGACCAACAAATTAACCCTATTAATTTTAGATGTCCCACTTTACTTGATGTCCCAATGTACCTGAATTCACTTTGTGCATTTTCAGCTAAACCAGCGTAATCTGTGCTTATCAACAGTCTAGGTCTCTGGAAGGGTTGAATGATGATATTTTCTCTCTGAATTTGATTAGCCTGGCACGAGTTTATTACCGTCTGTAAAACATTCGGCAGCTTAATGTGCAATAGACTTGCTCCTTTATGTTCTGCAGCAGTTCTCCTCTCATTATAAACATGCAAGCCGTGCAGTTCAGCACACACACTGGGTTCCCTGTGGTTCCTTCAGCTCACAGAGGTTAAGCGCTTTCATATTTCACCCTGACAGCAGCCAGGGCCAGTGGGTAAACACCTCACGTCCGCTCTCTCCTCAACGTCGGATCCAAACTTTTAATGAATTTGGTAGATGGAAGAGAGTGAGTGAGTGAGAGAGAGAGAGAGAGAGAGAGAGACTTTGTGTGTGAGTGAGTGAGAGAGAGAGAGAGAGAGAGAGAGAGAGAGATCAAAATGGCAAAGTGGTGCGACATACAGCACAATTTCCTTTTCAATACTGCACGTGCACTACACACACACACACACACACACACACACACACACACACATATATATATATATATATATGTGTGTGTGTGTGTGTGTGTGTGTGTGTGTGTTTTTAAAAGGATTTTGCAGGTAAGGCTTACACAAAGTAACGAAAGCAAATAAATTGTTAAATAAATCATCTGGAAACCAATTAACTATCCACAGTGCCCTACTTTACCTACAGTAGGTACTGATCAGCCAAGACATGCTAAGTACAGTAGAAATGTAATTTTCCGGAGAAAGTAGCTAACTCATGCACAAAAAAATTGCTAGATGTCAAAAGATGTCATCATAGATTCATTTGCATATTGATTGAATCAATGCAAATCATAGATTAATTTGCATATATATTTAATCAATGCAAATCATGATTTGCATATCAAATGTGCTTTCTGAAGACACTTAAAATAGAATAGAATAGAATAGAATAGAATAGAATGTTACAATAAAAAAGAGATTTATGTATAGTACTGTGCAAAAGTCTTATCCACATTCAAAGAAATGCTGTATAGTGTCATGTAAATGGGCCATGTGTGTGCAGGAGGAAGTCGCAGGAAAATGGGCTTAGTATAAATTCAAAAACACAACAACAACAATGCTGTGTTTGTTGTCACCAGTACCCTGCGCTCCCATGACAGAACCCCACTTAAAGTCGTTACTCTGGAGTGCCTTACAAAGATCACCTCTGGTTGACCTGGACTCGGCATTAGACACAATCACGCAGGCTTTTGGTCTGAGTGGGGGTTCAGGCAGGAACTCAGACATGGGCACAGGTTACTACTGTGGCATAGGCATGGACATGGACATGGACATTTAGGGAGGCAACTGCTCCAGACCTTGGAATGGGTAATAACATGGAGTCAGGCATGACAGGATACATGGTGATGACTCCTCCATCACTGCTTGAATGTATTCCTCAAAGCCAGGAGGTAGAGTGACTCCAGAAACCAGCACCATCCAGTAATCTACTATGGAAAACTTGGCAACTGGAACAGGAACAGGCACTCTTTGTGACTGGAACAGGACAGGCTCTGCGACTGGAACAGGACCAGGCAATGAGAATGGAACAGGAGCTGCGCTTTGATTGGAACAGGAGCAGGTTCTGTGACCGGAACAGGACAGGCTCTGAGACGGGAACAGGAGCTGGCTCTGTGACTGGAAGAGGAACAGGGTTAGAGGCTGTGATGGCCTCTGTGGCTGGAACTGGAACAGGAGCTGACTCTCAGACTGGAACAGGAGCTGGCTCTGTTATTGGAAATGGAGCAGTGGCTGTGGTTAGCTCTGTTACTTGAGCAGAGGCTGTGGCTGGCTCCGTGACTGGAGCAAAGGGTGGAACAGGCTTGAGCTGTGAGACTGGAACAGGTTTGAGCTGTGAGACTGTCCTGAACTTGGACTCAGACCCAAGCATGGACTTGAACTCGGACTCAGACATGGACATGGATGTGGACTTGGACTCAGATGTGGACTTGGATTCAGGGGACTAAGCAATGCATAGCAATGACACTATCATCAATGTCATCATAAATGATGTCCTCCTGAAAGCCAGGGGGTAGTGTGAGCCTGGAACCAATGCTGTCCAGTCATCCTCTTCAAGGGAGCTCTCTAGAACAAAGACATACCTTTCACCACTGGAGGGAGCTCTGCAGCAGTTGCCTCCCTATCGGCCACTGGAGGGAGATCTGAAATGCAGGTTGCCTTCTCAGCCTGCCGTGGAAGCTCTGGAGTGCAGGTTGCCTTCTCAGCCTGCAGTGGAACCTCTTTAGTGCAGACTGCCCTCTTAGCCTGCTGTGGAAGCCCTGGGGTACATTCTGTAGAACACACATCGCTGTAGGCCTCCCCATCTGCCTGCTGCGACAGCTCCTTAGTGCTCTCAGCTCCCCAAAAATATATCTACTGCGATGGAAAAATTGGCAGTGTATTGACAATGTATACTAACATCATAACCCATAGAAGGTGTGCAGCAGCAAGACTTTCGCCGTAGGTATAAATGGAATTATAAACTTAGTCCATGCAAAATATGTAGAGTAAAGGGCCCTAAGGCCCTGTTCAGAGGATTATCGTAATTATAACTATGGCGTAAAACACCAAAAGCCCAAAGGGCCATACTAATCAAGTTTGGCACGAAGACTTGCTCTGCACACATTCTAGAAAAGTCTGCAGCCCTGGTCATACAAAGTGATGTCTGCCTGGTAACAATAATTTGAGATTTATAATAGGCTGAGACCACTGTGACTAACCAATCATTCCACAATTTTTAAAAAATACTCTTTTTATGAAAGATGTTTATGAAAGATGTTTATTTCTTAAACAGACAGGACAGGGAAGTTACCTTGAAAGTACTTGTGTAAGATGTTTTTCTCGAAGATGTACGAGGGCTACGTGCCGTTCTAGAATAGCTCAATGTCGCCAAAGCCCTGTGTATCAGAAGTACAAGGCTTCAATGTCACCAAGGCCCTGTGTATCAGAAGTAGAAGGCCTAAACATTACCAAATTTTTATAAACATTACCAATAATACCAATGGTCAGGTCGGGTCAATGTGGACACCTTGTGCATAGCGTGTAAACACCTCCTGATCTTACATCATATCACGCGAGCATCTCGTGATTTGTCATACAGTATGACTTTTTGTTGATTGAAGACTATATAAGTGGAGGGCAGATCTGTATATTTTGCCATTCTCTGGTATCTTGCGTACTGGATTATGGTCTTTGCATCATTGCATGGTATGCTTTTGGCTGAATAAAATACTTCAAATTTATCTTGATCTTCTCTCTGAATTTTATTTGACGACTTTTGAAGAGTTTTCTCCACAACACTAGGGCTGCTTATTTCCAGAATGCTCAGTAGAACCAACTGAGCATCTCCTCCAAGTCCTTAGGATTCAGGAGGCATGGGTGTTCCATGGCGATGAGTTGCTTAGTGAACTGGTGTGTTGGTCTTGTAAGCCAGCATATCTTACACCTCACCCAGATAAAATCATAAGGTCTGGGCTCCAACACTCTTAATCCTGTGCAGCTGGAACGAGGTACTGTACTTCTGCTTTCAGGGTAATGGAGTCCTAGTGCAAAGTTGCAAACACAGAAGCATTACTAAACAAGCCATGAGTTGCCGCATGCATACAGTGCTCGCAGATTGAGGGAAATTATGACATACAGTAAAGATGACTTCAAAAATACTGAAATTAGGTAGATTTTATTTGTCATATTATCTATACATGGCAGTACAGCAATACAAAATTTAGTTCTCCAGAAAAACAGTGTAGAGTACAGAGTACAGAGCTACAAAAGAAACACACAGTGCATAAGGTTATAAATACAGGGATATACAGGGATACAGACACTTGGAGCTATACATAGGGCTATGCAATACATGTGGTCATTTACAACAGAAGCATGGGAAAATAGAGAATTCTTGGTATTGTGAAGGTGAGCATTAAGTCCGTGTGGGTAAAGGCTGTTCAGTAGACAGTCGGCTTTCGGGAAAGAAGCTACTGTCGATTGGTAGAAGGGTAAACAGCCCATGAGAGGGATGTGAGTTGTCCTTGACAATTCTGTCAACTTTGTGGATACACCGTTTATGGAAAATGTCCTGGATGGAAGGCAGAGATGTCCCAGTGATCTTCTCAGCGGTGCTCACTACTTACTGCATGTTCTTCCGGTCTGTCACATTGCAGTTTCCATACCACACAGTGAAACATCTTGTCAAGACAATCTCTATAGTGGCTCTGTAGAAGGTCGTAAGGATGGGAGAAGGGAGTCTGGCCTTTTTCAACCTTCGCAGGTATTAGAGGCGCTGCTGTGCTTCCTTGGTCACGGAGTAGGTGTTGAGGGTCCAGGTCGGGTCATCGGCCAGGTGAATTCCAAGGAACCTGGTGCTGTTGACTCTTTCCACTATTGAACCCTCTATGCATAGGGGGGTGTGAGTGGCGCTGTACTTCATGAAGTCGACAATCATCTCCTTTGTTTTCTTCACCAGCCAGCTCCACCTCCATCCTATATGCTGATTCATTGCCATTCTTGATGAGGCCCACTACAGTTGTGTCATCACCAAACTTGATGATGCTGTTGGAGCTGAACTTCACTGTGCAGTCATGGGTCAGGAGCGTGAATAGAAGAGGACTGAACACACAGCCCTGGGGAGTACCAGTGCTCAGTGTAATGGTGCGGGAGAAGCTCTGTCCAACTTTGACTGTCTGAAGCCCAAAAGGTGTAGAAAAGGTGTAGCTTGTCCATCAACTCCTGCGGGATGATGGTGTTGAAAGCTGACCTGTAGTCGATGAACAGGATTCTGATGTAAGTGTTCTTCTTCTCCAGGTGTGAAAGGGACATATGGAGAGTGGATGAGATGTCATCTTCTGTTGAGCAGATTGGGCAGTAGGCGAACTGCAGTGGATCATGTGTCATGGGGAATCCAGCCTTCACACTCCAGCCTGGACACTTTGTCACACTTGCTTTTTTTATATTTGGGATGCAAAACCCAGGAGCTATCATTAAGGTTTTTGTCTGAAATGTGGTCTCTTAGGTAAACCATTGTGTTGTTTAATGACATGCAAACATTTCTCAAATACAATTTTTTTTTTTTGAAAAAGTAATTCATGGAAATCTAATTATATTTGCAAAAATTGTATTATTTCTATCAGGTATGCCGACAAAATTAGCAGTGGTAGTGAGGAGTCAGAAAATAGACATGGGAAAATGGCTATGGATGGAATAATTTGCTAGTATTACTTTAAGTATAGCCAAGAAGAGGGTTAAAACAAAGAAGGGAGAAGTGTGCAGATGGAAAAACCATCACACCCCATTAATGATTGGTTCTTGGGAACAATGGTGATCAGTGGTTGGTTGCTGTGAACAATAGTGATCTTTGATTAGTTGTTAGTCACTATGGTGATCAGTGATTGGTTATTGGAAATAATGGTGATCAGGGAACATCAAAATGAATTCTTTTCATTATACATTCCTTTAACACAGGGGTTGGCAACCTTTTTGACATGGAGTGCCAATTAAATATTTTCTTGTTAGTTAGTGTGCCATGTAGGGGGCACCGGAGACGATTTTTAGCGAGCGGGGGTGTGTGTGT
>JAOVYU010000026.1:17014577-17026204 GCA_025674565.1 Synodontis membranacea
TTAGTGTGCCATGTAGGGGGCTCCGGAGACGATTTTTAGCGAGCGGGGGCGTGTGGGGGGGGGGTGGACGCGTATTTAGCGAGCGGGGGGTTGGCGAATGCGTATTTAGCGAGCAGGGGTAGGGGGCGCGAACACGTATTTAGTGAGTGGGGGACGGACCACTTCATATTTTTTTCAGTGAACAAACAACTCCCTTTCTTGTTCTTATTAAAGTAGGCTGTGAAACAAAAATGCTAAACAAAACAACATTAGTTTCAATTTGCTATTGTTGCAAGTAGTTATAGAAATAATGGCTACAGGCAAAGGTGCTGCTGCCCAACAATTAGAAATCACACCGCTTTCTAATGGTAATTAGCATAGTTATTTTGCCACCAGGGCCTTTTTTCCCAAATGACATCACAGTTAATTGGCTTGTGTAGCTGCAGAGATAAAATGAGTGGCTTCAGGGAACGATGCGTATTTTAAACCCAGAACAGGACACCACATTAATTAGATAAAGCCAGTTAGGTCATTTATTTTTATATGACACCAATAAACAGATTCATATACTGGAAAATGTGCAAAATATTTGGGAAAGAAACCAGTTACCAGAGTGTGTGTGTGTGAGGAAGTGTTAATGTACTCCTAAACATATGATTTTAAATCATCAAACATAATCTAGTTACAATAATTGTTCAAGTAATTTAATGCTCAAACAGCAAATAACAGCTGAGGAACATCGCTACACATTTATCCCTATTAAAAATGCCAGTATCTATGAACGTGCAAATTTGGAATTGCCCCTGAGTCCTCCTGCCATACCTTTTCACTGAAGAAAACTCCAGGAGGTGAAGTGTTTCAGGCAGGATTAGTGTGTTTTATGTGTTGTTTCGTGTTATACAGCTTTACATGGGGTTAGGGCTTAAGGGTTAGGGTTAGCTGGATCAGATCCAGCTCCACAACTTGGGCTTTTAGTTCTGCAGCAAGGACTAATGTTTCCCAGTAACCTAATATCATTACCTTTAGCAAACATGGCTGACTGACTATTGGTAGACTAATTCATACTGTATATACTCACAACATAACCCCCATCTGTTAATCTCTAACATTAAAGGTCCAATATGTAGGGTTTAGAGGGATCCATTAGCAGAAATGGAATCTAGTTCTCACAAGTATGTTTCCATTCGTGTTTAATTACCTGCAACTACGATTCATTGTGTCTTTGTAAGCTTAGAATTACCTCTCAGAATGAATCTGGAAGGAAGCACCAGAAGGAAGACGACGAAGAAGAAAGAAAGACAAGGAAGAAGAAGTAGGAGGAATCAGTGTTTGCTGCTGCTGGCTAGCAAATGGAGGATCATAATTATTATTTACCATGAAAAAAGCGTTGGAGTGTAAATGTAAGTTTTGGATGTTCTAATACATATTTGGAAAGTGGGACATTCAGTTGGTTGCAATGAACTGAATCCTACATAGTTGATCCTCAAACTAAGATAGCTAGTTTGATTTATTCAGCCGTGGCCCTTATTTTGTGAATCGCAAACCGGGCTCATTCATATAAAAAAAAAAAAAATGACAACACCAAAATACAAATGTATATAATAGTAATAATATATAATATTGTATTCTTATATAACACAAGGCATTGTGTGCAGAAAGAAAGATCTCCACATCTGAAGACGGTCATTACATTTACAAGGTGCATAAGGAGTAAACGCAAGTCTAATGCCGCAGTGACTAACGTTTTCCCTGACTAAATAAATGCTGTTGTGTGGGATTGATGGGAAGTGAGATGAAGAAGAACCAAAGTGCCATATAGGTGTACAGTAATAATAAAGGTGAAACAAGCACACTTTGTGTTGTCTTTATAAAGAATATTAAAAAAAAAAGAGTCTGAAATTAAACCAGCACTGTGAACAAGTTCCTCTCTCAACCGTCTCTTCTTGGTCTGGTAATGAGGGAAACGCCGAGACAGGATTGAGGAAAAGAGCAGATCAGCAGAGGCACCTCTTCAGGGGAAAGGTTATGCTCAGAGAGTGATAAATGTTAATTACCTGACATTAGCAATAAGAAACAAGGGTCACAGCAATCAGCCTGGAGAATGCAGTGAGATGAGAGAGAAAATACAGACTAGTGTATATGGAGGCGAGGGTGGGTGTAGTTATTTTTGTTCGTTCCTTTTTCTTTTTCAGCTGTTCCCTGTCAGAGTTGCCACAGCAAGTCATCCATTGTCTGCAGGTCCAATTTGTAGGGGTTTTAGACCACACACTAAATTGTGCACCCAGTGGCTGGGACCATTCACAGCTACAGTATGGGAAATCCAGAGGAGCCAGCCATTATTTTAATTACACTTTATGAGACAGAGTGCTACGCAGGATAGCTGCTAAAGTTACAGTCATGCAAGAAATTTGGTCATGCTAGCAGTTAGGGGTTTATCCATGACTTGCTGTGTTAGCTGTGGATTGGCTTCACCAGTGTTGTAAAGGCATTTTAACTTTTCCTAGTTAATGTACTGTCGCTAAAACAGGTCCAAACTACATCCTAAGTTTGATATGTTTGGCAGTTTGTTTGGGAGTTAATCCAATTCACTGGCTAATCTGTATATTAGCAAGCTCACTAACTCGCCAACCATAAACATTTAAAAAAAAAAAACAGTGGCTATGAACAGTCGTTTCCTCACCATGCTTTCTTTTTTCTCTCTTGTGACGTTAATACGACTTCTATTTAAACAAAACAAATCAAAAGCATGCAGCTTGGGAAACCACAAAGTGTGAGCGTCTCTGTTCTGGAGACTTTCCCTGATGTAAAACTTAAAGTTACCATTTACATTTACATTTACGGCATTTAGCTGACGCTCTTATGCAGAGCGACGCACATCAGTGCTTTAAGTAGTCCACATCTGTTTCTTGAACCTGTCAAGCTAGACTTAAATCAACGTCTACTATTCAACCAAGTAATTGCACACTCAGTGCACCTAAACAACACCTGATAAACAATATCTAAACACTTGTCAAAGAAAGTCGGAAGTTAAGACAATGTAAGGAAGGGATGGGAATAAGTTTTTTTTTTTTTTTTTTTTTTGAGAAATAAGTAAGCAAAATGAGAGGCATAGTTAGTCACCAAGGAGTTAGTGCTCCTTGAAGAGGTGGGTCTTCAGACGACGCTTGAAGACTGCAAGTGACTCCGCAGATCTGATCGGAAGAGGGAGTTCGTTCCACCACGGAAGGGGGGGGCAAGACTGAGAAGAGTCTTGACGCATGTCTCCCTCTTCTTTTAAGCAGCGGAGGCTCAAGACGAGCCGTGCTTGAAGCCCTGAGAGGATGAGAAGTGACACGTTGTTTGATCAATGCTGCTATGTATGGGGGTGTAAGTCCATTCTTGGCCTTGAAAGCAAGTGTTAAGGACTTGAACTTAACACGAGCAGCCACAGGGATCCAGTGAAGGTTCCTTAGTAAGGGGGTAGTGTGTGTGAACCTAGGAACATTGAAGACTAGCCTTGCAGCTGCATTCTGAATCAGCTGAAGTGGTTTAGTTACCTTCTCTGGAAGTCCAGCCAGCAGAGAGTTGCAGTAGTCCAGTTTGGAGATGACCAGAGACTGGAAGAGAATCTGTGTGGCTTTCACGGTGAGAAAGGGTCGGATTCTTCTGATGTTGTAGAGAAGGTATCTGCATGTTCTGGAGATCTGGTCAACCTGCGGCGAGAAAGACAGATCTTCATCTAGTGTAACACGAAGATTTCTTACCTTCTTAGAAGGGATGATAACCGAGTTCCCAACAGAAATGATGAGATCGTGGCTTGGTGAAGGACTCCCTTTGAAGAGGAGCTCAGTGTTGCTGGGGTTCAGCTTGAGGTGGTGGGTCGCCATCCAAGAGGAGACGTCGGCCAGAGAGTCTGAGATGCGGGTTGAGGCCTGGTTGTCGCACTTACGATTGTTACCACTTTATCTCTGACTGTAACAAAAATGCTGACATTGGAGAGTCCTTTGATAAACACTAAATAAATATCCCCTTAAGGAAAGCATCATCTTTCAACAGTAACACCAGTAATTGAATAAAATGAATTGATTATTAAGTTTAGATTTTGTTACGCGTCCACTATACAAGTACCTGTGAATGAGCTGTTTCTACAGAATGTAATGTATTAGAATGAGCACATTTGCAATACTGTCAGACCTGCTGTTCTAAAAAAAATGATACAACACTTAGTTCCAATATTGATTGGCCAATCATCATTCCTAGAATGCTGGTATCTAGTGTAATTGCTTATACAATATGTGTTTGCTACATAAATTCCAATTTCAGCAGTAGGTCATTACACCATAATGGTGTAATGACCATCACTACACTTAATTTCTTGTTTATAGCTTTTATACAGTTGTCTAAAATCAATGTCACACTCACAATCATGCTGGTATACTGAATATCAGCTGTGATTATCTGTGGCTTCAAGCCTGCAGGCGAAATCACAGCCGCGCTGATATCCAGTACAAGAGCACTCTTGCTCATGCGATATCGCTTAATTTATCTGACCAATTTGCTTTGGCTTAATTAATCAATCAGTGTTGCAAATTGGTGTGTCAGCTGGCGTGTCCGTTTTACAGCTGATTCTGCGAAGCCATATCCTGCAGTCATCTACACGAGGATGTTTCTGCTTCCTCCACACAGCCTTGTTAAACATGTAGACTAAGTGACTGCTTACTTCGATTATGTTCCTCTGACCAGTCCCCGAGCCTCTCTCCACAGTCACCTGACAGTAATTGTTGCTTAGCGCTGTGTGGGGGTTCAGCCGCCTGTCAGGCTGTAATCTGAAATAGCACATGACTAAACTGAGCTTCAGATGAGCATTAGATCAGACCCAGGCCACTGAGCCACTTACTCCTATAAATGTGCTTCAGTGACCACTTTAGGGTCTTTCCCAAAATTACATTAAGCAGAGTTCACCTTTAATAAATCCCTTTGGCACTTTGAAATGAATAATTGATGCAAAGACCCAATGGAAATACACACAAATGACATAACAGGCAGGACAGGACAGAACATATTACTGGACTCTGTTGTACTACAGAATAACTGATCAGATGCTTATCTTAGTTATTTACCACAATTACCCCGCCAGCTTATACCGCACGTTCTAATTTTTAGTCATTTTTATTTGTACTGTACATTGTGTGACTTTATACCACAGTGCTGTTGAGGTCTGGATTCTGATTGATCTGAAGGCATTGATTAATTTTCTATAACAGCAGCTACTGACAGTAGTGCAGCCGCAAATCACAGGTTTATACTAACGCGCTTGTTCTAATACGTTATCACATCGATAGTAACAGCTCATTCACACACGCTTACATGGTAAATGATTCATATAATCTAATACTAATATATGGCTCAAAGAGGTAAATATGGATGTGGATTATTTATAGATAATGTAATAAATGTATTATTTAAAAACCCTTTTTTTTTAAATGTAAAAAAACTAGCAAAGATATGTTAGAAATGCACGTGGAATGGTCGATATGGTGAATATTTCTGTAAATGCTTTAATTACATGCACATTTATTTCTTTTCATTTTTATGTTAATGTTTATTTACCGTCCATGGAAGGAGTCTCCAGTGTCAGCACTTTGTAACAGTAAGAGGTAAAGCTGTAACTTTAGGTTTTCCACCACTAGGAGGTCTTCAGGACAGAGGAGTGTGAGTTTACACTTTGCAGGTTCTCAGTCACATTACAAACTGTTATTTTTGTCTTATTATCTTCAAGAAAGAAGAAAAGAGAGCTAAGGAAGAGACTGCTTATACAGTAGCTGCTATAACATAAGTGAGAAGAGGAACTAAATTGTCATGTCATGTCAGACATGTTCCACAATATTACACAAAAGTGCTTAAGTGACCACTTTAATGTCTTTACCAAAATTACATTAAGCAGACTATAAACAGACTATAAAAAAAAAAAAAAAGTAAATGTTTGTAATTGTTGTGGTTTAAGAGCAATACAGCACTCTGGGACTCTGTAAGCTGTTATATTAAAATAATGAACTTCGGGGAGGTCATATTTTATTGTTCACATACTGTTTAATGTGTAAAATCCTTTAAATTGAATTAAAATTGCTTTTCACCAATGTTAATCTTTGAAATGCAAGGTTAGACTCGCAACATTGCTCCCACTGTGCACAACCAAACTGAGCACAGATATCTAATTCAATGAAAACTAATTTGCATACTTACACTTGGTTTGTGTTGAATATATAATACCTAATAAATCACAGCTCATTTTGATTTACATTTTTATTGTAGTAGGTGATCAAAATTGAAGAGCTGTAAAGAGGGTAGGCTTATAAGCTCATTTTGTACCAAGGAGCAATTAATATACTCTGCAAATGAACAATAAAATCCTAAAGAATGCATATTTTATTTACTCACAAAAGTCACTCCATACCGAATCCTCGTCTATATTTCTAGGGTTACTGTTTCTTATGACCAAACTTTGTCTTACTGTATATACTGACGCAAGTCATAAGTACTATCTTTATTCATTTGAATTACATATCAATTAGTCTGTGGCCTAAAGTAAGTGGACTCCTGTTGATGATACCCGTTTGTGGCCATTCCAAAACCATAGGCATTACTATACTGTATTAATGGTCACCCCTTTGCTGCTATTACAGCCTCCACGCTTCAGGGAAGGCTTTGCAGTAGATTTTGAAGTTTAGCTGTGGGGATTTGCATTCATACTGCCACAAGAGCGTTCGTGAGGCCAGGGTGAGGTGGCCTGGTGCACAGTCAATGTTCTGTGCTGTTGCGGTCAGTGGTGTTCTGTGGGGTTGATGTCAGGGCTCTGTGCAGGTCACTTGCGTTCTTCCACGTCAAATATCGTGTCTTTATGGAGAACGCTTAGCACACAGGGAGACTATAATGCAGGAACAGGTTTGGGCTTCTTAGTTCCAATGAAAGTAAGTCTACATTTTTTTGTATTTTTTTTGCGCACAATTGCGAGCTTCCAACTTTGTGGTAACAGAATGGGAAAGAACTACATATGGGTGTAGTGTGAACTACATACATACTGCATTCCACTATGTAGTATGTGTGTAGTTCATACTACACCCAAACGGCTTCATCCAGACTTACTTTCTCCTGATTGCCATATTATGTGAAATTATAAAATCAAAACGCATAGCCTATATTTTCCTGTATCTTCTCGCTTAGTCCACAGTGTAATCCAGGCTTTTCTTTCTAAGCTGCAGAGCCAAAGCTGTAGGGACCATTTTAGAAAAAAGCCTTCATTTATCACATACACATTACAGCACAGTAAAATGGCTTTCTTCGCATATCCCAGATTATTAGGAATCTGAGATCAGAGCGCAGAGTCAGCCAATGATACAGAACCCCTGGAGTAGAGACAGCGAAGGGCCTCGCTCAAGGGCCCAACAGTGGCAGCCTGAGCAAAGCCTTTAACCCTCCCTGCTCTTTTTTTTTAACGGTAGTTGTTATGTTATGACGTATGAATTCAGGAATTCAGGGAAATCTCATTTCCTAGAAAAAAAGGGCAATCATTACTCAGAATAAAAGGGCAATAAGTACTTAGAGAGCACTCACAGCGCCTGGCTGTGAAAGTATTCAAGGCAAGGACGAATAAGAACAATCTGAGAGGTGTCCACTAGAGGGGGACGTTGTGTCTTAGTGCATTTGTGTGATATTATTCAGCAAAAGTATTACTGGGGGGAAAAGGTAAAATATAATTTTTTTATAGAATATACATAGTGCACTAATCCCTGCACTAATTCCCTGAGCCTCATGAGTCTCATTCAATATAATTGAATATTATAATTGAATTCCTGAATCGATACATTATTATTATTATTATTATTATTATTAATAATAATAATAATAATAATAATAATAATAATAGTCCCCCCCCTTTGACGCCCCAATTTTCCACTTCAATCCCAAATACCTTCCTAATGGGACACGCAGTTCACTGTGTAGGGTGTAGAACCGGTCCTTTTCGCTCTTGTGTAGTGCGCCTAGGTAGGGCTCATGTAGGCATTCAGGACTCAGCGCCCCCCCCCACCCCAAATCGTCTTTGGCGCTCACTCCGTCTATGTTTTTTTTTTTTTTTTTTTTTTTTAAATCGTCTCCAACAGCATTGTCAGGACTCAGTGAAGAGCGCACGGGCATGAGCCGTGGGCTGGACTAATAGCTACGGGAAAGGAGAAGCATATTTGGGAGAACTTTTTATTTATTTATTTCGGTCAGTCCGTGTCAGGTACCGCGGCGTCTGTTTGTGGAACGCGTGGTAACTTTGACGCGCGACGCGGGACGGCGGACTGCTAGGAGCAGAAGAAGCAGAAGCAGAGGCACAAGCAGTGGAGTCGCCACGGGTTCCTCAACATGAGCATGAATGAAAATTGATCTCCTCGTGCGCTAATAGATGTAAGATTGTAAATGCGCATCCAGATCGCGCGCGCGCACGCATGGGGATGTTTTTCTCCTAAAAGGACGTTTTCGCGCCACAGGGATTGTTTTATTATTATTATTTTTTGTTTGTTTTGGGTGTAAACACGCGCGTGACGCACCGGGCAGCCGAATTGGGGAAGTTGTGTTGATCCCCGCAGACTGAAAAAAAAAAGAAACAAATAATAATAATTATAATAATAATAATTTTTTGAACTTTTCTCCGGCTCCTCTCATGGCTCTTTAGGCTTTCTGCGTTGAGAGTGATAGATACTCAACCTTGCACTTGTATGTGGACCACCTGCTGCGGCTTTGGGCATCTTTAATCAGTGTAACTATTAACGCCATTTTTGCATTTTAATCACAACACTGGAGCATTTGAGACTTCATATATATCATATTTATATATTTACCTTTATACATACATATATAGTTCAGAGACTATCTGTGCAGGTTGATATGGAAAACGAGCACCGGTAAAGGTAGAGCAATGCGCGCTCTGTGAACAGGAGGAAGAGAAAGAGGAGGAGGAGGAAGGAAGGAAGGAAGAGGAGGAGGAGGAAATTCAGGTGACACGAGGAGTTGTGAGAGCTTCCAGAGTCCCGGCTGACCCGCTCCCTGAAGGATGGAGAAGATGCTGATGCGCATGTGCACCGCGTCCCTCATCCTGCCTTTGCTTTGCAGAGGTGAGTCCGCTGCACATCTGCCGCACATCTGCCGCACAAGCTGCGCCTAAAATCTTTACACATACACACGCACACACACACTATTGCGAAAGGAAAGAAAGCTGAAGATTCCTTTCTTACTAATGATGATGAGGATGATGATGAAAAGTCTGTGATGAAGACCCTCTCTGTTGCCAGGTTCTGCCTAGAATTTCTTCATGGTTTTCTCCAAAGCCTTTATTTCTTACATTAAAAAAAAAAAAAAAAACTCTCAGAAATAGGTGACAGATTGTAGGTTTACATTATAAATATTTTGTCATTTTAGTGTGCATGTTTTGCCTGGAAACCTTAAAAAAATACCTTGCAGACAGCTGGATCCAGATCCACTATATTCCTGGCCAGGATAAGGTCATTTCTGAATATTAATAAATAATTAGACCTTAAGGACCACTGCTCTTAGATAATTAAAGACATGTAATGTACGGTACTATGCACTTTCCTAGGTGAAAGATGCATACTAATGGTGCAAAAACATAACCCCCTTGGAAAGAATGCAGACTGTTTTAACTCTTACAGTGTTGATTTCTATCCTTCTGGACTTATGTGTTGCTTTTATTTCTATAATTGATCATTTCTTTTTTTGCTCCTTTTTTTTGTCATCGTGCCTTATCTTTCATTGCTAATGGAAACTGGCCTGATTGCCTGATTGCAATCATTCTAATGCTTCGAATAGTTACCAAGAGCCACTCGGTCATGTTCAGTTCCGGAGACGTACGGAATACGTGCCGTGTTTGTGTTTTTTTCGTTTTCACCTTTCTTGTGCAGAGGTGAGTCTTGTTCCCTCCTGGAGCTGAATCTTAAGTATTTGCATTATACCGCTCTGTTCACTTTGCATTAACCCTGACCAGACGGGAACCATGTCTGACTGGACAATTCCGAAGTGCTAGTGATTATTTTTTGAAATAATCCTAATCCTAATCAGCCCCGCATGCAGTGGTGCCCAAAAGACATTTAGTTACATTTAGGTAAATGAAATAGTTATCATCCTTTCATTGTTCCTTATATCTATTCATGTTGCATAGGAGAGCTGTCTTGTTTCGGTGCACAAAGCCTGAATTTCACCACCATCAGGGACGTCCTGTAGGATTTAGGATTCTGTTACGAAATCAGGCACTGATAATAAGAGCCCTTGAAAAAAACAAAAAAAACACCAGGAACCAAGAGCAGTCTGGAACACGTTCCGTGATTATTTTCAGCAGGACTGTGATTGTATAAATGTAATTCAGGCGTTTGGGTCAAACAGACGCTATAGCGCTGAATCACATAGTAAATAAGCAGAAACTAGGGTGAATTCAAGTGAACTAGTAAAGCAGTAAAATGGAGTAAAACACGTTAACAATCATCTCGTCTTCTCTCACCCTAACCAATTAGGCAACTCAAGTAGCATGCATTTATTGCACGATAGAATGGAGCAAGGACAGAGATGCAGGGAGACAGATTGTAAAAGAGTGCAAGTTGCATAATATATAATAATATCAAATTAAAAAGTGCTCAGTGCTCTAATCAAATGTAAAATATCAAATGATTTAGTGATGAAATGAAGAAGTGTGCTACAGTATAGTAATAACTGATTGAAAAATATTTTTCCAAATGTACAAACATATAATTAAAAAAGGCTTTCTGTTCGTCTTAACTAAAGTGTATGCAGGTATAGAATTTGATATAAGCATGTTTTCCTCACATGTAGATAGTAAAAGCTTAAGGATTTCATGTGTTTGGGAATTCTGTTTTGTTAATGGCAAGAAAGCGTAATCAATTTGGAAATTCGGTTTATCCGAATTCACCGTACACAATGACGTTTAGGTTGTGTTTAATAGAATCAGTGTACAAGTGAGAGAGTTACAGCAGTTGTCTGGTGCACTCTGGTTATATTGAGGATGTAGCAGTAATTTTAGGATGCAGGGTGCTGTGGGGTCTACTGTGACACATTTTGGAACAAAAAAAAATTGACTGAATGCACATTTTAGCATTCAGCAGCATTATGCTGTATGCACGACTATTTATTTATTTTTTTAGATGTTTCTCTTATTTCTGTCTCATTTACTATTCAATTTACTGCTATGGCTGAATAATATGGCGTAAGAGGAAGATCTGAGTAATATTGCCAAACTTTGGAGGGAGTTAATGAGAAAGTTTTAAAGTGAAAATTTGCCATATAGAAAAATAAAAGCAACAACAATGAAAAAAAAAAACCCAATAAAAGTGTAATTGGATCTCTGTGGTGTATTGTTAAGGGTACCGAAAAAGTGCCTTTGAAGAACTTTATAAGTAATCCATCTGTTGTGCTGCACAAAGTCTTGGAGCTGGTTTGTTCCATCTATCAATAGAAATGGACCACCACAGGAGCAGCACTGAGCAGATATTATTTGCCATGTTCAGTTTAAAGCTTATTACTTTTACACACACACACACACACACACACACACACACACACACACACACATTCACACAGTATGTATTAATGTTCGTCTCCCT
>JAOVYU010000026.1:17056820-17075440 GCA_025674565.1 Synodontis membranacea
CCTTGGCTGTCAATATCCCTGGTGCAATATGCTGATATTCAGTGCAACAGCACGTCCTCTCATGTGATTTTGCTTAATTATTTCACAGCACTGTTGAATTCTGGACTCCCGGCGTGGGTGAATTTTCTATAACAGGAGCCCGGACAGTAGTACAGCTGCAAATCACGTGTTTAATACATTATATGTTTCTACAGTAACATCTCATGAAAAACTTGTTGATCTGATGATGTGTTCTTTAAGGAGATGTTAATTTAACATTTATGCATGGAGTCTTCTCCTAACAGTCAGAGATAAAGCTGTAACTTTGCAGTTGCTCAGATTCTCTGGGATGACTTTTTCTAGCTGTTATAACATCAGTGATTACACAAAATACCTGACATTCCTCACTGTTTGATGTAACTTCATACATACAAAGGTATGATATGTATTATTTGGAATTTTTATAAACATTAATTAAATAGAAAATTGTAATTGTTGACAATTGGCTGTGGCATAAGAGGAATAAAACACTTGGGGCGGTGATGTAAGAGTAAACTAACTTGAGGGTGGTAACAGTAACTAACAGTAAAGCACAGTGATA
Source organism: Synodontis membranacea (assembly GCA_025674565.1). Lineage (NCBI taxonomy): Eukaryota > Metazoa > Chordata > Actinopteri > Siluriformes > Mochokidae > Synodontis > Synodontis membranacea. Next base: position 17,057,401 of record JAOVYU010000026.1, read on the forward strand.
TATTGCTTAACTAAGTGACGTAGCAAAAGACTGTAATTATGACTTGGAAGCTGAGGAATGAAGAACTCACCGCTCTCATGCTTGAAGAGAGCTGAAAAGCTTTTCCACCGAGATGTGATGATTGAACAGAGTCGATTTGGCTGCAGGCGAACACGCTGCTCTGTTTCTGTTCGAGTGATCAGCGTGTGAATGTGAGAACGAATAAAAAAACCAAAAAGGATTTGTGATTGTAAGAATAGAAGAGCCCCTGGCACAACGTGTCTTCTCCGGCTTTTCTGTGCTGGCACGATGATGTCAGTGTGGGCCAGCTGGATCTGTTCCTGGACTCCAGTCAGCTCTAAATGAAAGACAAATGTACCCAATTAGTCCGACAGCCGGTGCTTGCAAAGGGTCGACTTTGGCTGCTGGCTTGCTCGTTTGGTGTCCTGTAAATATTGACTGTCACTGATGGAGGGAGTGTGACAGTGGCTGTGGATCTGAAAGTGCTGAAAGACATTTAGTTGTTCCCTATGAGGAAAACGAAATTTCTTTTTAAATTAAAGAGCCATAGGTTTCAGATTAGTTACTGCGGTTAATGTTAAGGTTAGGCTTAGATTTAGGTGTACATAATCATGCATCAGTACCGACACATCTGTATCTGGTGTTGGACCAGTACCGTGCTCATTTACAGTACTTATGCTCTGATACCAACAGTTGATACCAGTTGATACTGTGTTACGTAAGACTAGCATGATAATGAACAGACGGCAGGAAATGACAGCAATCTGGACGTATCTCACGAGTAATGATGGCAATCAAAACCAAATAGACTGCAAACTGTGCTCTGCGAAAACATCAAGAAGAGGAACTACAGCATCTTCTTACAATACAAGTTACTTGATCTTAAACACAGCAGTACACAAAAGCAACCAATTCTGCAGCAGATGCTGGCTCGGCGAGAAAAAAATGTACACTCACAGTGCTAGGTGAGTGAAAATAACAGCTCTTACCCAGTGTACTGTTGCTGACAATCACTTTCCGAAGTGGAACAAAACTCTTTTTTTTTTCTAATGCAATCCTATTTGTTGTACTAGTGCATCTCAGAAAAGTGAGAAAAAGTGCATCTCAGAATATTGTGAAAAAGTGCAATATTTTCCATCAGTTTTTTTAAGGAAGTAAACAATAATATAATGTTAAATAGATTCAGTTTCATTGCACATAAACTATGCACATTGCGCATGGCCTACAGCTGTAAAATGGTAACGAAAAATATCTCAAATTATTAGAATATCTCATTTCTAGTTTGAGTAAATTGCTTCTGTATTCAGTCTAGCTCAGTACATGCAACCACAATCAAGGTGAAGACTGCTGACCTGTCCAGAAGATGATCATCGACACCATCAACAAGAAGGGTAAGCCACAGAAGGTCGTTGTTGAAAAGGCTGGCTGTTCACAGAGTGCTGCATTGAAGCATATTAATGGAAAGTTGCCTGGGAGGTAAAAGTGTGGTAGGAAAAGGCATACAAGAAATACAATTCAAGAACTTGGGGGAGCTTCACAAGGAGTGGACTGAAGCTGGTGTCAGTGCATCAAGAGCCGCCACACACACGTCTTCAGGAAAGTGGCTACAACTGTCACATTCCTAATATCAAGCCACTCCTGAACCAGAGACATCATCAGAAGTGTCTTACGTGGGCTACGGAGAAATGGACTGGACTGTTGCTCAGTGGTCCTTTCTAAGTCCTTTCTTCAGATGAAAGTAAATTTTGCATTTAATTTGGAAATCAGAGTTTAGAGGAAGAGTGGAGATGCACAGAATCCAAGGTGCTTGAAGTCCAGTTTCAAGTTTCCACAGTCTGTGATTATTATTATATTTGGTGCCATATCATCTGCTGGTGTTGGTCCACTATGTGTTTTCAAGTCCGAAGTCAACGTGGCCGTCTACCAGGAGATTTTCCTTTTTTTCGAATTTCCTTTTCCAACAGGACTTAGCACCTCCTCACAGTGCCAACACTACTACCAAATGGTTTGCTGACCATGATATTGCTGTGCTTAGCTGGCCTGCCAACTTGAGAATCTTTGGGGTATTGTCAAAAGGAAGATGAGAAACACCCAACCCAAAATCACAGACAAGCTGAAGGCTGCTTTCGAAGCAACCTGGGCTTCAATAACACCTCAGCAGTGCCACAAGCAGATCACCTCCATGCCACGTCGCATTGATGCAGAATTCATGGTGAGGGAGCCCAAACCAAGTACTGACTGTATAAATGAACATACTTTTCAGATGTAGAATATTCTAATAATTTGAGATACTGGATTTCCAATTTTAACACCATTTAAATGCTTTTCATGGCTGCTATATAAACCAGTTAAACAGTAACAGGCAAAAAGAACAGCTTCCACAATGCCCATAATTGCTTAATACTAAGTATGTTACTTATCTGACATCAGTATGGGTGTCAGTTTCAAAATTGAAAAATTCATGCGCTTCTTATACTTGTACTGAAAAAAATGGTATGGATGCATTAATAGGTGCAGACATAATGCAGTGTTAATAAACTGCCTCAGTAATTGTGTCAGTCCTCACAAGTAGAGTCAGACGTGTGTGTGTGTGTTTGTGCATCACGTGGCTTAGAGGTGTGATGGATGTGTTAAAGCAGCGTGCCAGTGCCTCAGTGCCGCGGCAGTGTTTTGTCTATCGCCAACGCCTCCACCGTCGCTCTCTAAAATGTGTGACAAGCCCATGATGAGTGTGTATGAGATGCACACGCTGTGTATGGATGGACATCGAGAGGCATATATAAGGATGTATCTGTGTACTTTGTTTCTTTGTTTTTTCATAAGATTTTCCTTTTTTTTTAAACAGAAAACTTGGAATATTTAATTTCGTTGCTTGAATTACAAATAAGTAAATATACGTACAATAAATAGAGGTTTTATTAACATTTCTTTATCATGAAATCACATTTTTACTGATGGTAAAGTGACTCTAGTGGTCATGATAGTGCTTAAACTGAGAGAAAATTCTATATATACTTTGCTGTGTGTGTGTGTGTGTGTGTGTGTGTGTGTGTGTGTGTGTGTGCGAACGTGTTGTGCAGGACAAGACGATGTGTATTACTGCATATTGTCCACTCAGGAGGTAGTGAACACTCGGAGCTGTCAGAAGCGAAGTCGTTACTGAGCCGTGAACTGTGAAGCCTCTGTTCAGCTCCTGCAGCTTGCATTAGCGAGGGAGTGTTTACTGCTGAATTTACATCCAGCGCACGCTCTGTTTGTGACAACAAAACCTCCGCCGTTGCACCACGATGCCCAAAACTATCACATCCATCCTGGTGCTGCCAGAGTTTAGAGGAGGCATTTAAGAGGAGGAACTTTCAGAGCATATTTCACTGTTACAATGATGAACATTTTTAGGGCTAATAGTAAGACTGTTATTATTGCGTGGTATTGTGGTGTAGTGGTTAGCACTGTCACATCACAGCAAGAAGCTTCCATGGTTGAACATACCGGTCGACCTTTTCATTTATCATTTCCGTATCATTTTCTTCTAAATGTCTAGAACTGTCGTCAGGTGTTTTAGCTGTTGTCTAAATGTCAGGTGCTTTATCTCTTCATAGGAAAAAAATTTCTCTACGGGTTCTCTGTGAGTTCTGTAAGAGTTCATTGGATGATAAAGTAAACACACATTCAGTTGTAGGGAATAATATAAAACGACAAATTATTTTTTTAAAATGGCTTTTTTTCTTCGTCCGTCACTTAATAACACCCCGTAAATTAATACTTTCACATCAAATATGAATGGTCATGTATGAAAAAGTGTCATTTATTTATTTATTTACTTATTTTCAACATTTTAACCCTTTATAGGGCACTAATTGAAATGCTTCCAATATCAACCCTAGATTGTTATTGGAGGATATATTTCATCAAAATTTGTAATTTTTATTTGGCAAATCAAGGTCTAGGGGGAAAAAAATAAAAAAAAAAGTGAGGGATATTTAAAAAAAATAATTTAAAAAAAACTTAAATTTAAAGGAACATTTATTTATTCACAAATTTCAAAATTCAAATCCATGTGGTTCTACAAGATGAAGTGACCAAATATGGTTTCTTGCCCTATAAACAGAACGCTGTGAAAAGAACGTCTTCGCCTAGTCAGGGTGTACAGTAGGTTGTGGAAATGTCATCACACTGCTGCAGGCACAATGGAGTCCCTCATTCATTTTGTGTCTTATAACCCAGTGCCGTTCAACAAGGGCAACAAAAAATTAAATGATAACAACTTCAAAGACTATGTCTGAAAAAAAAAAAAAAAAAGAAATTCTCAGGAGCTCGGTGATGAAAATGGTCGGTGTGCAGTCCATGGTCCATAGCCTACTTTGTGATGTGGTGAAGGTGGATAGAGTTTATATTCCATGAGATTTTCCATTCCTGAACCAAGCAGTGACTTCCCATGCTCTCACCTACTTCTCAGGATAGGGTCTACCCAAATGTTTCTTCTTCTTTTTTTGTGTAAAAGTAAAAGCACTGGCTCATCATCATCATTGGTTGACTCCGTCGTGACATTAATCGTGTCACGTTTAATGCGAATATTAATGTTGCGTTAAATTCATCAATGATTTTTTTCCGCACTATCGCATCATTTAATAGCATTGCCCTGTATGTGTAAAGACCTTTAGTCTGTTTGGTTTGGCTTCATGCTGCATGTAATTATTTGACAAAAAAGAAAAAAAAAAATGCTGTGGGGCATGCAAAGCTGAACTCTATCGGTCAGAAATGTGGCAACGAAAAAATTCCTTTAAAGATTTCTTGTTCAAGTGTGTGCAGAAATCACAAAAATCAACCAAGCACAGAGAACATGGAATTGGTGCTAATAAATGATCCGATCGCTATATACTATAAGCGTGTAGTTTAAACCATTTTTTGCATCACATCCAGCATGTACTATCTCTCTTTTTTTTTGTGGTCCAGATCTTCAGAACACATGGTATTACTGCTCTGCAGCTCTGTCCTTTGGTTCAGGATGCACCTTGCAGCTCGGATTATTAGCTCACAGCTACAAAAAAAATGTGTAGCCCAAAACACACAGCATGCTTAGTTCACTGTTGACTGCAAGAGCTCATTTGAAACTGGATCAATACAAATACCTCGCTCAGATTCTCTCGAACCTGAGTGTGTTTGCTGTGTTTTAACTTGCCTAAAGAACAGTAGCGAGGGGAAGAACAAACTAAGAGTTCAATTCAAACAGAATAAACACTGTGTATATGCAAGCACACTGAGTAGAGATTGTCTTTTATATCCACTCCATCATCTCTGCTCATGCTTCCGCGTCCTACTGTAAGCATGAGCTTTGTTTTTTTTTTTTTCTTTTGCGCTGAGGGCAGTGAGACGTTAAATCCTTCATCGGTTCCTCCTCCCTCTAACCCTAGAGAAATGGAATAAAGGATAAAGAAAGACCTATAGTGGGCTGAGATATTACCTGATAACAGCCTGTCATTTTCAAGCCATTTGGACGTCTTTTGCTGTTTTTGTAACGCCAATTGTACACCCACTCAATTACTCATCTCTGTTCCCCCTTCGGTGCGCCCTCTTGCCTGGAGAAGACTGACGATGAAACATCTCGCTGTGTCTCACAGTGCAGATGAGCAAATGTATTTATGTGAAATGTGGCTTGCCTGAGCGCCTGACAGTAAAATAGGGCTTTGATGGAATGATCACATTTACCCGTTAAATATTGTAGCGACAAAACGTGCTGATAAAACATCCCGGAGCAGCGGCGATGTGGCATCTCTCCTGCTTTATGACAGTCAGATTTCTCCAGTATTCTCCGCCAGACGGTGAACTGAACATTAAAACATTAATATAAGTCAAATAAATACTTAACTGCAGGCCCGAGGGCTATGTCGGCATCATAAAGCACGCTTGTACCCTTCGGGCTGCATTTGATATTGTTATATCATCTCTGATTTCAATAACAAGCAGAACGTTTGTCTGGGTTTTTTTTTTTTTTTTTTTTTCATTTGCATGTATATTTTGTTTAATATAAAACACCCACAGACATGAATATTAAAGCTTAATATATTAGAATAGTAGCTTAATGTTTACACGTCTAAAAAAAACATTCTACACAACATCTAGCATTTTTTTTTTAACTTTATAAGAGCTAAATGTGACCTCTTGGGTGCACATTTCTATTAACGATATTTGCATAATCAAGTGATCCATGTCCGATTCGCGACAAAAATGGCTTTTTTTTATTTTTATTTTTAGCAGTTAATAAATACAAATGTTGTATATGAAAGATGAAAATGATGTGCTAAAGAAATAAAAAAAAAATGATTCATTTGTCCACATTTTCACTGTGAACCCATGAGAATGTGCAGAAGTGAGTAAATCAATTTATGAACCAATAAAAGTTACTTGAAGTCTTTATTGTCTTTTTTATGTGCCATTTTCTCTCTTCTCACCTAGTTGCTATTACTGTGGTTAAAAAAAAAAGAAAAAGGCACAGCGGAGAACATGATGTTTGATCTGTTGGTGGTTTTCAGACGCAAGGCCAAAGCAATATTTTTCTTTCTTCAAACAAAGCAGTAATCCTTCTGGTCCCATTTCCTACACTCCTTTTTTTCTGGATATTCATTATTTTTGTCACCCCTCTTCAGTACAAACAGACAACAAGCACCTCAGTCATGGCACTAGATGAGAATCATCTCATTTAGAAAGGAACACAATTAACAGAATAAATTAAATGCTGAGCATTTTTAATAGTATAGGATAGAATAGAATACCTTTATTGTCATTATACAAGTACAACGAAATTAAGCACAGTCTACGGCGCCACACAATTAAATAAATGAATTTTTTTAAAAAAAAAAAAGGTAAATGAGAAAGTGATGAGAGGAGACGATCTGTTTGGACACTTTTCTAAGATTTTCTAAGTGTATGAGAAAAGCAGATTTCACTGGATATCGCAACTTGGGGCTTTTCTGTGCAGAGTTTGCATGTTCTCCTCATGCCTGCATGGGTTTCCTCTGGGTGCACCAGTTTCCTCCCACAACCCAATGACATGCAGATTATGTCACCTGGCTATGCTACATTGCCCATAGGTGTGAACGTGAGTGCGACTGTCTCTCTGTGTTGGCGCTGTGATAGATTGGCAACCGTCCCAGGGTGACTTCTCGCCTGAAGTCAGCTGGGATTAGCTCCTGACAGATAAGCAGTATAGATAACTGATGGATAGATTCATGTCCTCACTGTAAATATATCTGGATAGTACGTTCTTTTTTTCGTGTGTATCATGATCTCAGAAATATTGCCCTGAATCTTAAGTCTTCTCTTAAACCATTTGTAATTAATAATAATTACTAGGCTTGTGTGATGTAATGATTTGAAAATCTCCAGCCAGTAGACTGCTTGTTTTGTGGTGTGTCTCAGGGTCTGTCACTTTATTAGGTACACCTGTTCAATTGCCTGTTAACACAAATAGCCAGTCACATGGCGGAAATTCAGTGCATTTAGGCATCTAGACGTGGTGAAGGCAAGTTGCTGAAGTTCAAGCCGTGCATCAGTACAAGGGAAGAAAGGGGATTTAAGTGACTCTGAATGTGGCATGGTTGTTGGTGCCAGAAAGGCTGGTCTGAGTATTTCAGAAACTGCTGATCTACTGGGCTTTTCACACACAACCATCTATAGGGTTTATAGAGAATGGCCTGAAAAAGTGGAAAATATCCAGTGAGCGGGGGCTGTGTGGACGAAAATGCCTTGTTGATATCAGAGGTCAGAGGAGAATGAGCAGACTGCTTCGAGATGATGGAAAAGCAACAGTAGTTCAAATAACCACTCGTTACAACCAAGGTATGCAGAAAACCATCTCTGAACGCACAGCACTTTTAACCTTGGAGCAGATGGGTTACAGCAGCAGCAGACCACACCAATGCCACTCCTGTCAGCTAAGAACAGGAAACTGAGGTAACAGTTTACACAGGCTCACCAAAATAGGACAATACAAGATTGGAAAAATGTTGCCTGGTCTGAGGAGTCTCGATTCCAGCTGAGCCTTTCAGATGGTAGGGTCAGAATTTGGCGTAAACAACATGAAAGCATGGATCCATCCTGCCTTGTATGAACGGTTCAGGCTGGTGGTGGTGTAATGGTGAAGGGGATATTTTGTTGGCACACTTTGGGCCCCTTAGTACCAACTGAGCATCGTTTATATGCCACAGCCAACCTGAATATTGTTGCTGACCATGTCCATCCCTTTATGACCACAGTGTACGTCTTCTGATGGCTACTTCCAGCAAGATAATGCACCATGTCACAAAGCTCAAATCATCTCAAACTGGTTTCTTGAACATGACAATGAGTTCACTGTACTCCAATCACAATCCAATAGAGCACCTTTGTGATGTGGTGGAACGGGAGATTCGCATCAGGAAGATCAGCCGACAAGACTGCTGCAACTGGGTGATGCCATCATGCCAGTATGGACCAATGTGGACCAAAATCTCTGAGGAATGTTTCCAACACCTTGTTGAAGCTATGCCACAAAGAATTACAGTAAGTGAGTTCTGAAAGAAAAAGATGGTCCAAGCCGTTACAACCAAGGTGTACCTAAAAAAAGTGGCCGGTGAGTGTATATTAATTAGGGCTGAGACAGACATATTCTGTCTAAAAATGGTCAACAACTGAAATCTCAGGTAAACATGCAGTGCTGTAAGACACATGCACATGAAGGGGAGTCAGAACCTGCTGAGGAGTTGGAAATGGACATGACAAGCAAGCAGATCCAGACTGCAAAGGTCCTGTATGTGCTCTTCTACCTCCTTACACCTGAAATAGTAATTATATTAAAAGGCAGCAACTCTAAATGTTCACTCTATCACAGCACTTAACAGTGTACTGGCTAGTTTGAAAATGTTTGGCTGTTTGATGGTGATTTTACCGGACGTCTGCCTACACAGCGACCTCAGGGGCTTGTCCCCAATAGCTCATGTTGGATTGATGTTCCATCAAGAGACAGGTTTTCAGAGAACGCTATATAGAGATATAGAGACACTTTATGAGGCAGCTCCTTGTTTTATGACTCGTAATAAAGACAGGGGCCATTCTAGCTGAAAAGCTTTTTCTCAGCAAAACCGCAGGCACTGAGCGGTGATTATCCAGCTCAACTTTTTTTTGCTCTGTTACTTGCTGTGACTTCGGGGGGGGCGGGGGGGCGAGGAAGCTGATGGATGCCGTTATCCACCTTCGAGTCGAGTGAAAGAGACAGAGGGGGCATTAACCCTGAAAAAAAAGGCAGCCTCAATTCGCTGTGGTGCAGACTGAGACCCAGAGTTCATCTCATTTGTTAGGAGAGTAGAGAATGTTCTCTCTCCATTCCCTCACCTCTTTCCTGCTCCCTCAACAACGCTCCATTACTAAGTGCTGTTCGAACTGCGGTTATTGAAGTCGTGCAGGCGTTTTAATCGTCCGCCTCGTTGCCAGAAGCCCACACTTCACACACGTGTGCCTCTGTGAATTATGAACACTTAAGCACAGATATGGATGAGCTCCTGAAATGCAGGCCAGTGGATTTCCCTTTTTTTTTAAATTGCTAATTTCTGCACTTTCCCATTGAATTTTCCCACTTCTAATGTCAGTGACAAAAGTATATCTTTCAAATATTTCCAATTTATGCACAAGGTATAATAATAATAATAATAAAAAAAAATGTTCAGTGTGAAATGCCTCAATGTTCTAGTGCTTAATGTGTTGGTTGGTGCAATATTTTGGTCATTCCCGTGAGAAGCTGATGTCACAGGGCGACATTGCTGTTACAATGGAGTTTAATAAAGGAATATTTCTCAAACGTAAAGGATGACAGTCAGGTTTTGCTGAAAACAAAAGTGCAAAATTTTAACATTGTCCATTGTTCAATGTTCAACATTAATGAGAAATACAACATAGATGTTCTGCGACACAGATGACTCTTGTTCTGACTCTGTCCGTTCTGGAACTGATAGAACATAAACCTATGTTAAATTGCTGTTTTATATTCATGAAGACGGCTTCAGTTTTGCAGATTTCAATCGCAAAAAAGGCTGTCAAAAGCAGCTGAACTAAAAGAACAATTCAGTGCATGACAGTGACCAGTACCGATTTGTTCACCTTAGTGACTCAATCAAAAAGACAGAAAAAACCCCCCAAAACTTTCAGAAATTTCTAAAAATGATTTTGTTTTATTACAGCCGCTTTATTATTACACATTGTTTCATATTAGATATTCACATCACCATTACAACAGCACTGAAACAAAGTCTGTGAAATGGTTAAATAAATATACATTTATTTTCGTTTCTCTGTTTTTGTGTTATACTCTGCTGTGTTGTACTATGTTGTTAAATAGTGAGCCTCACTGCAGTGTAATGGAGAAGCTTCCAGAGCCGTGGCCGGAGGAAAAGTGGGTGGTGACTCTTTCAGCTCTGTTGATGACCGAGTCGAAAAGTATCATTGTTTTGCACTATTAACTGATTTTGTGTACAACACAATAACACACAGAATTCTTTGTGTCCGTGCACATTATCATATTGTTGCCGAAGGGTTGTGGACACCTGGCCATCACACACATATGTTCAATTTGAAAGTCACATTGTCATGCTGGAACATATTTGGAGCAGTGATAGGAATACTACAGCGTTCAGAGGCATCCTGTACCAATTTGTGCTTCCTAATTTGTGGCACCAGTTTGGAGCAGAACCACATATGGGTGTGACAGTCAGGTGTCCACATACTTTGGGCACAATTGGTCACAGTTGCTCTTTTTTCAGTGGGATCGGATTTCCAGTGTAAGTAATTATTTTAAGTAGTCTTGCAGAAGGAGTAATTAACGTAGTAATTACTGACTAATTCGCATGGGTTAAGGGCTCTCACAATGGGAGTGTCTCACAGTGCACACATACTCATCACGTACTACAGACTATATACACTTCATTTTAATACACACTGATTGTCAGAGTGTGAAATTGCATTTTTTTTTGACCTCTGAAAAGTAAGAGAAGCTATGTTCAAAAATTTTAACTGTAATGAGTGATGGGTATTTTCCGTCTTATAGATTTAACCAGTCTGTATGTCAGTTGATCTAAAGTAAATACATGTATACAGCATACCTCGTTCAAAGGCTAGAAGTGCGACTTCGTGTGGTGCTGTGCATAGGCATGTTGATTTGACGTCACTTAATGATCTCTGAAGAACTCGACGTTGAGGAGTTCATTCTGAGTTACTGAGTAGGAGTTGAAGATTGGGAATGCAGGAGTTAGGACCAGTGTTAATTTCATTGACGAAAAATTTTCGTCATAGTTTTAGTCAACGACCTTTTTTTCTCTGACGAAAACGAGATAACTAAATAAAAAATATGCTCAAGGACTAGAACTGTGACAAAAGTTATTGACATTTTCGTCAGCGAATAAAAACGAGACTAAAATATTTGCCAAAGACGATATAACGGAGGAATCAGAAAAAAAGGAATCAGAAAAAGAAACCCGCAATGAGAAGTATAAACTTCCGTACGAGGGTTTCTCTCGATAGCATGAACCGATGCTACTGTTTTTAGCTTAGCTGCTTCTGCCACTTCTTCTTTTATTCTCTGTGGCAGTAAAAACCCTTGCTAGCACCCCCTCAGGCCAGGAGAAATAAAACAATGCCGGTGAAATGCTAAGGTCACCTTTATAAAGAGATCCAATCAGAACTACTTTAGTTTGTTGAAGCGGGACGACTTAAATTAGTCTAATCGACTTTAAGATATAATCCTTGGAGACTTTTTTTTTGCTCTATTTCCCTGATCCCTGATGGCATTCTAGGTCTTTTTTTTTATATATTTGAGATTTTTCTACTGAAATGTCTAAAAGATATCTGGAGAAAATATATATATTTTTTATTTTATTATTTGAGCACTGTAAATGTTCAGACAGAGCATGATCCCTGATGCCATTTTGCATGATCCCTGATGTCACTTTTTCTTTGAAACTCAGAGTTTTAACATTTGAAATAAAGATAAAAATGTATTTATTTCTTGTTTTTCTTATTTTGTTATCTCTCTAATTTTTGTACCGCTTTGGTTCTGCACTGCTACTTTCATTTGCTATTTCATTTCATAAAGAAAGTCATATGCAGCTGGTTCAAACAGAATGAGTAAAATCTATGCCAACGTGCATTGCACATTTAAACCTTAATACCTTGCCATAACAAACTGATAACATTTTTATCTTCAGAAATACAAGGGCAACTAAAACATGGATCACCGTTTACACTTTATATTTTAGCCGACTAAAACTATTGTAGATTTAGTCGACTATAATCCTATGATTTGTAGTCGACTAAAACTAGACTAAAACTAAAACAATTTAGATGACTAACTTATGACTAAAACTAAATAACATTTTCGTCAAAAGACTATGACTAAAACTAAATCAAAATTTGCTGTCAAAATTAACAATGGTTAGGACCTCTATTAAAGGAAGCATTATTATAAGCACCAGTTTTAGTGAGAGTTGTAGTGAGAGATCGAGTTGCTCTTGATCGATTGTAGGTCACATGACCATAACGTCTGTCGGCTGTAGCTGTACTAGGAACTCAACAACCTACCTAAAATCCTCAGAAGTGCTACTGCTCTGACACATCATTTCAGACATCTATATTTTTTTGGTCTGTTTCAAACAGACATGGTTTCATTTTGGTTACACAGCATGAGGCAAAACAAAAAAAAAGGGCTCCTTCATTGCGTGTCATGAAGTGCAAAACCTCTTTTCAGACAGGATCTGTCACATTCTTTATCAAAAGGTAAATGTCTGATTATATACTGTGACTAACCATGAAAAGCATCACAAATTAGATTTTTACCTCCACAACCTTTCTGTTCAGCTCCATCTCTGGGTTCTGTTGGGAATCCAGTGTAATTGTGACATAAAAAATGCCTTTATTTATGTTAAAGAAACATTGGGTCTTTTTTTACATTTTTGTTTTGACTCCGTTTGACGAATAATTTCCATTAGTTGCCGTTTTCACTCTATTTTTTATTCATTAGTGGTGGAAATGCACAGCTCTGAGTTTCAGATGGGAAGTGATGTTATTACAAACTGCCGCAGGGCTGCAGTTTAACCCTGCTGTTTTGTTGAGATTGCTTTTATCTACTCCTAATTCCGGTTCCAAGAGATGCTGTGCTGCATGTAGAAAATAATAGTAATTCCAAAATTAACTGATTTTCTGTCTTTATTTCTTTTTACCTAATTATATCCAGAGCACCACCAGGGCTGACATTTTTTTAAAAATTTTTTTTATGAGTTCCAGACTCAGTAATGGCTCTTCATATTCACATGATGTTTGCTTCGCTGTTTGAAAGTGTATTTTGCTCTTTTAACCCCCCCCCCCCCCCCGACACACACACACACACACACACACACACACACACACACACACACACACACACGTACATCACATCAAAATCCATTTGAGATCAACAGGCAGTTGGACTGAGGGCTGAAGTACCATAAAAATCCTATGCTGTTCCCAAAGGTACTTCCTGTGGAACACTTAATGTTTCATTCCCAGCAGCCGAGTCTCTCATCTCATCAGTCAACTCGAGGGAGGGAATGACGGGACAAGGGAATGAGGGAATGAGCTCCTTGCAGGCTTTAAAGCACCAACCAGTTGCTTCAGTTTTATAAAGGGAATCAGAGTGTAGGTTCTGAAGCCGAGCATGACTAACACCAAATCTACAAAACCAACCTCCAACACCAAACTCCTTTCACGGGTGTTCCTAATATACAATTACGGCTAACTGGGAATTGTGGGTAGAAATGTGTTTTTAATATTGTCCCTAAAAAGCAATTACGTCTGAGATTTAATTGGGACCGAATAATTGGACTTCTGTTTGTGCCACGTTTTCACGGTGCGCGATTTTATTTAGCGTGGCACTGAACATATAAATGTCCTCCATAATAAGAGTACAGTTTCATCCTGAGGTTTTCATACCTCCAGGAGAAATGATAAGACACGTAAAACACATTGGGTTTTATTATTTTTTTTTAATGTTTCAATATAAGGCTGCTAATTCATTTTTTGAGACGTGTCAGTCAGATTTGCCTCTGGATGTTGGAATTTTTCATTTCCCTTCCACACCCTAACAACGTTTCAGTCTGACTTAATGTCCTTACCCTCACTCAACAGATTTGTCTCAGGATTCTCTGACTTGTGATGTTACATATACTGTACACCTTCTGAATGTCCGACAATTTCACTATTTCTCTTGCAGGCAGCATGGGCAAAATGCTGATTGCTTTCAGTCTAATATTTTATGTGTTCCCCATTTTGTCCCCAATCTGGTAATTTGAAAATTCCTACCCAGCTCAATCCCATAATAAAACAGCTACCAACTGGGAAGAGGGAAGGTGAACAGATACATGAAGATACATATATTCCGAGATACATGCAGCCAGCCAGCTGTGTCTGTTTGTGCTGCTGTTCATGTACTATAAGAAACTCAAAGGAAAATGTGCTATCTACCCTATTCCACATACATGAGCTTATAGATGCTCACAATTGACTAGCATTGCTGTGATTGACAGCAGAGAGAGAGAGTATGCCACACCTCCCACTCAGAGAGCATAGCCAAGTTTCCTCTCCTGACTCTGTACCAGGGATCGCTATGGCATCTTTGGGATTTGAACTTGTGAGCTCCTGACAACAGAGCTGTTGTGCCTCTTGGAATCCTTAGTATGAATTTTAATGTGTTAAAAAAGAACAAATTTCCAAATGTTTATATTGTATTGTTTCAAAGCTGATCATGGATTATCTACAAACACATCATTTTTGCTGTTCTGAATATGTACCACTTACTGAATACTTACTTACTGTATAATAATTCAAATTTTATTCAGGGTCGGGAGGGTTACTTTTAAAAATGTATTCCAGTGCAATTAATAATTACCTGATAAATATGTATTTGGTACCCTAACCTAATTACCACAAAATTAAATTAATGTAACTGATTACTTTCCGTTACTTTTGGATTACCTCAATGCCAAATATGTAGATAGTGACAAAATTTTCACAGCTAGAAGGCAGAACCTGCACTGTACTGTGCTGCCTCTCCGCCTTTCTGCTTTAAGATAAAATACTGGTGAAATTTCTACCCAGTGAAGGCATTTTTTCACCAGAAGCCATGATAATGAAATGGTGACTGTAAGATTAGCTCCAATTTCACTCGAGACCAGAGAGATGTTGTGAAACTCGTGAAGCTTAGTAATGTGTGTATAGGTTCACGTAGTATATTGTCCTTATTTAGGGCTGCAACTGTAGATTATTTTGATAATCGAATTTGTCAATTATTTTTCCTTGATTATTCAATGAGTTTTATTTTTAAAAACGTTATATACAAAAGATATTTAATTTAAATATTTATTTGCAGCATTGTAATCATCACTATTACAGAACAGTTCACTAATTATAACATTAGTGACATTTATCAGATAATCTGTCAAAGCATAAAAAATATTTATATTGTCAACCAAGTGAGACACTCAGACTATGCAATTCTATACAATAGAAATAATGCCAAGTAATATTATCAAGTATATAATATTATAATAGAACAATAGAACAATATTAAGTAATGGAACAAATGCACGCTCGATTCTATCATTTCCCGCTGAAACCAAAGCGAATCAAATATTGGTCGAGTTTCCAATGCAAAGAGTAAAAGAAAGACAGTGCCTAAAAGAATGTCTCAAGGTAGTGATGCGATTAATGATCAAGCTCAACTTGCTATA
The DNA here is from genome assembly GCA_025674565.1 of Synodontis membranacea. Classification (NCBI taxonomy): domain Eukaryota; kingdom Metazoa; phylum Chordata; class Actinopteri; order Siluriformes; family Mochokidae; genus Synodontis; species Synodontis membranacea. The sequence continues at coordinate 17,073,183 of JAOVYU010000026.1, forward strand.
GTACAAATGCTTAGAATACAGTTCAAAACAATCAGTTTGCATCAAAATCAATTGGCTGTACAGTACCCTCCACAATTTTTGGCACCCAATAATTAGAAAAAAATCACCTTTTGGTGAAGTAGCTTCATCTCACACTAAAAAAATCCAAGGTTTAATTGAAATAAATTTAGAGAAATATAATAATAATTATTTTCAACTCAAACACTTGTGCCATAATTATTGGCATCCCTGCCAATTTTTTATGAACATAATGTAACAGAAGCATGTTTCCCATGCTTTAATTTGTACATTTTTGAGTTTAGTGTGTAGGAACTTTCAAGTTGTAATTCATGACTTCCTGATTAATTGGGGTACAAATATGAGGCAAGAAACCCATCAAACTGGGCAAAACAAGAGCGCACACAAAAAAGTGAGGATGTTGACCTTCCTAAGTCAGGGAATGGTTATAAAAAAAGTATTTACTTGATTGAAAATGCTTATTTCTACTGTTAGGGCAAAAAACAGGAGAAATAATAAAATCTTTGGGTTACCAAAGTCTCCAAAACCAGATGCCACCTTCATACCAACAGATTATTTGGAAGGTATGCTAGAAAAAAAGCCTTTTATTTGCCAGCTGACTACAATCATAAGCACCTGGACTTAAACAATGTTCTATAGTCTGCTGTAACAAAAATGGAGCTTTTTAGCACTCGAGATGGGTTTGGTGTAAAAGGAAGGATGACTGCAATGAAAAGAACCTTATCCCATCTGTAAAATAGTTGAGGTTCTGTGATGTGGGGCTATTTTTGCTTCAAAAACCCTGGACACCTTGTTAGGGTACATGGCATGATGGACTCCATGAAATACCTGGACACTTGTAAGTCTACAAAGAAACTAAAACTGGGTTGTTGTGTGGATTCTCCAGCAGGACAATAATCTGAAGCATATGTTCAAATCAACACAAAAATGGTAAACTGACCACAGAGTCAAGCTTCTGCCATGGCCATCTCAGTCCCCTGACATGAACCTTGTCGAAATCCTGTGAAGAGAGTGCACCAGAGAGGGCCTAGGACCATGGATAATCTGATGGAGAGATTCTGTAAAGAGGAATGGTCTCAGATGTATTTTCCAACCTTATAAAATGTTATAGGAGAAAACTTTTTGCTGTTATTAAATTCTGCCTAAAAAGGATGACAGAGGATAGGTCCATGAGGCTTTAGGGTAGTCAGTTACAAAGTTTTGGAGTTAAAAAACTGAAGGCCCTGCCACCCGAGGAGACAAGCCATGACAATGCACCTCCAGGAGTACCACCAGTACCAGCAGACCTGAAGGAATGGACAGGTATACCTATAAAAGGGAGGAGGAGCTTTGCGATTTAGCAGGGAGCAAGACCAAGTATGGCCATAAAAGTCTTTTAAAAAGAGTTTATACTGTATACGGAAAGTGAAAGGTTGCCAGTGAATCTTTATTGTTAGTGAGAACTCTAGCTGCAGAATTCTGTATGTAGTGTAATTTAGAGTGTGTGTCTTCGCAGGAAGAGCAGAAAATAGAGAATTACAGTAACTGATACTGGAGGAGATTAGGGCAGTTTCAGCATTTGTGCAGCTTAACATGATGAAAGAAGGCAGAATAGGCGAGTGAGCTAATGTGAGCATAAAAGGTGAGATTCAAATCAAATAAAGCACCAAGGTTGCAGACAGATATAGAGGGATTAGGAATGCCATCAATGTAAAAAGAAATATCACAATACATGGCAGGTTATTGAGGTGGATTATTAGCATTTCAGTTTTGTCAGCATTCAGTTTTAGGAACTTAAATGTCATTGAGGACTTAATGTCATGAATGCAAGCAGTAAGAGCAGGAGTGGGTAGTGAAGAATCTGATCTAGACCTGGTGTAAATCTGCCTAGTGTCATCTGCCTAACTGAGTCCAGTGCAGCAAATTATGCACCCAAGGGGTACCATATAAAAAATAAAGATTAGGGAACCTAAAAATGAATCTTAATTGATACTTTGCCTAATAGTGGCAGTGTGTGATTTGTATTTATTCAGATAGGGTGGCAGAGATATCAGGAAGACAGTACTTTAGTAGAGCCTTCAAAGCTGACAGCTCTGGAGAAAACCAAGGAGAGGAATGGAAGAATGGGACAGCCCTGGGGTCTCATTTATAAAACTTTGCGTAGAACTCATACTAAAAGAGTATGTACGCTCAAAAGCCGAAAATGACGTACGCACAAAAAAATTCTGATATATAAAAACGTGCGCACGCACACTTTCAAG
>JAOVYU010000026.1:17174148-17184248 GCA_025674565.1 Synodontis membranacea
TTACTAGAGTATTTTTAAACAAAGGTATCTATACTTTTACTTGAGTAAAGAATGTGTGTACTTTTGACACCTCTGCTTAATTTGTCTGGGGTTTAAAGGCAGTGGTCTAGACGCTTTTAAAAACAATGCAAATAGGATGTTATGTAAGGCTCCCATATGTTCAGAAAGGGTCCTGTTTCTGTTCAGTAAATGACTTTTCAGTCAGAATGCCAATTTGGATGGCCATGTTTGCTGTCATGAAAATCTGGTGCTGTGAACCAGATCTTGAAATTATCAACAGTGAGAAGGACACATACTGTAAACCGGTGCTCCTTAGAAATGAAGGAGCCCAGGCAGGAGCAGCACTCATCTAATACGAAACTTTACTAAGAGATCATAAGTCACTAGAATCAGACGCTATGATGCATCAATGCTTCACTTCCTAAGAGACTGAGGTAGATAAAAAATCACTACTCACCATTACTGGAACACTGTTTATGGATGAGTATTGATTGAGAACAGTAGGGAATGACCCCAGGTCAGCACTTCCTGCTCTGAGAATCTTCATGAAAAATGGCTCGGAGGTCTCGGCTGGCTATGCAACTGTCCTGATGTGTTGGAGCTGGCATGACATGGGAACGGACACGATGCGAATGCTGGTTTTTAATGACTGGGACGTCTCTCGCAGGCTAATACTGAGACATTTCATGACACAGTCATCCATGGGATGATTTTTAAATTACAACCATATGGAGTTATGACATGTAAGTAAGTGACAGAAGGAGAGGTGAGAGGAGTGAGGGCAAACATCAAAACACAGACATGAACGTGGGAGATGACCGTCTCTGTTAAAAATAGGTTGGTCAGGAGCTAGACTATGCAGCGCGGGGGTGGTGGTTCAGCTTTAATGGAGGATGAGGACACAGTTCAGTAATCCCCGAGCATCAATCATATCACACTCCTCCACCGAGGGGCGCTCTGACACATGATGTGCAGCAATCAACAGCTGTTGCTGTCTCTATTAATTTGGCCTGAGATGCTAAAAGTACTAAAAATGCCACAGTGGCTCTGTATTTCTGCACTCATTGTGCGTTAGCAGCAATGTTAAGCTGTGGGTTGCCTAATCCAGATTGATCAGTGTCCTCCCACTTCCTAAAAACTCTGTAGGTGGAATTCCCTTGGCAGGCAGAATTTTTGGAAATCATTTGCTATACAGTAGATGATTTCTGTCTGCTTCTGAAGGCAGCCACACAAGAAGCTCATTATTATTTTGGCCAAATGTGAGGGCAGCATAAGTGTTTACAGTCTCATGATTCTGTTCATCATCATCAAAAGTTTGACCATCAAGATGTGTTGTGGCGAACAGTCATGTTTGTGCTGGTGGATTTCTAGTAGTTTGTGTTTAAAATGAGCTACTAACACAAGCAGTTTCACTGCTTACGTTTGTGCTCGATTTCTATTAATTGGTAATTTGTTTAAGAGAAATTTCCATTTATTTTGTATATTTTAAAACCCGTAAAGGTTATATGTAGAATCCTACAACAAACAGCTTAATATTTTAAAGATTTCTTCCAAAAAAAACTACAACTAAATAAATTAGCATGTCATTTTAGCATCTCTCTCTCTCTCTCTCTCTCTCTCTCTCTCTCTCTCTCTCTCTCTCTCTCCCCCAGGGCATAGAGTTGATACTCACTTCAAATAATGTCCTCCATTAGTTTGATAGACTATAATGGTTCAGCAGTACAGTTATGGTTTATGGTTTTATTTTATTAATCCATAAATTGCACAATTTAATTTATTTTATTACATCTACAATAAAAGCTGTTAATTAAATTGCATGTTGAGTAATTGATTATGGCTGTATGGCATTCATGAACATGGTACAATAAATCACAGTTATCACTTTTTCACAATTAAGGATAAAATCAGTACACTTGGTGAATGTGGAAATAAATATAAGTGGAATTTGACCTGGTTAGGCTAACCGTATAAAAAAACCGTGCCTACAATTAAAAAAAAAAAAAAAAAAAAAAAAGAAAGTAAGAGGGATTTGCCCCCCTTTTAATGCTTCATTTGTTTTGGAGGTGGAATGGACAAAGATACAAAAAAAAACAACAACAACAAAAATTTCACTAACATACTCATGTTTCATGAGTTAATTTTGTTAATTTTGTCATTTGTCTGTGTATTTCTACAGTGGCCCTGTAAAACACAATGGCAAATATTGAATCACAACAGCAAATCGCAAAACAAAATCTGAAATAAAGCACAATGGCAAATTTGGACTCCACAAATACCAAAACACAACACAACAACAAAACCGAAAAAAAATACCACAGCAAATCACAAAACACAATAACAAATAAAAAAAAAACAACAGCAAAACAGAACATACCACGGCAAATCACGAAACACAACAGCAAGTCACAAAACACATCAGCAAAACTGAACATACCATGACAATATCACAAAACACAACAGCAAAACTTTAATTACCACATCAAACATTGTTGTACTTACTGTCACATACTCACGCCTCAGATCTTTTGATTCTTTCTGCATTAATCTAAGAGGTCACACTGTGACTCTGCTTCATGTTTACAGTACTTGACGTTGTTGAAGTAACCGGGCTAGGGTGCTCAGGCACAGGCGCTAAACCCCATTCTAAAAACTACTGACAACTACCAAAACTCCTTCATCAAATCAATCCTACACTTGTCAAAATCATAAACACTGTTCATCTAGTTAGGACACAATATGCAAATCTGACTCTCCCATTTACAAAAACCATTCACATTCTCATTCACAAAACACATTTAGCAGTGTGGTGCACTTGGACCCAGAATGGCACACACAGACTACAGAATTTAAACATAACTAACAGTGAAAACACTGTTTTCATTTCATTTACACACTACCACCCAAAACTGAAAACGTGTACAATCATTGATGTGTGAAACCCAATCAATAAACGGGTGTGACGATCTAGGACCAGGGCAACAGTCACAGACACATGAGACCCAGAGCAAGGGGGTAGGAAAGTGTTCTTTATTTAAGGCCCAGTGAGGGGAAGAATGGGAACTCTTCTGATAGTGCAGGGTAGTCGATAAAGTGGGGGGACCAGCAGGTAGGGCTGGATCCAGAGTTTCAGCATCAGGGCCGGTGTACAGTCTGGCGGGCTCCATGGTGGGCCCAGGATGCGTCAGGAGGCACAGAGGGTACCAGGCAATGCGCAGAAAGGCCATCTTCCTTGCTGGAGTCTGTACAGTAGGTACAAGAAGCACATACAGCAGAATAGCAGTTAGCAGCCTCTCTAACCTCAGTGCCTAGCCCGAGCCCTTTCTCCTCTTCCCGGTGCCTCCAAGAGGGTAGGTTTGCTGTCCCTGAGTAAGGGGCCCCCCTCATTGCTTTAGGTTGGCGCTACTATTCCAGCACCCGCAGCGCAGCGCAGTGAGGGGCGCTTGCTAGGAGAGACGGCGGGGCCTCGGCTCCATCGTCACAACAGGATATAAGCCAAGTCATGATTGGAGGCATGAGTGGATCCAACAATGGAGTACTGCAAAGGAAGAGGAGTACATGTTGGAGGTGATGGACAAAGAGAAAGACCAAGAGGAAGATTTGTAATTTCAAATGAAATTCAAGCAACTGTCGTATTTCATGTTCTGGTTTATGGCATGACTACGAGGGAAGAAGGGCAACATGTACAACCAAATCTTAGCAGATTTTCAGTGGCCCCTATAATCAATACCTTCAGAGAAGAAAACAGGTAAAAAGTATATTTGTCCTCATAGTCTCAGTAAATCACTCCACCAAACTGTTGAAAAACAATTTCCTCATGGTACTATATTTGACAACATTTACAATATAGCATATATACTTCTAACAACATGTTCTTTTTTTGAATGGCCACATGAGGGTGAAAGAACATACGTGTTCGCACAAGAGCAGATGACATTTATTGTTGATGTAGTATGTCAAAATAGTGCAATTCGACTGCGTGAAATACAGCAAAACAGTGTGAGTCTGTCAACAATTGACTGTGTCCTGCAACACAAGAAGATAAGAATGAAACAAGCTGGGTACCATTTGAGTGAAGCTGTGAAAGAGTGAAAGAGCAACGATATCTTTAGTCTATTTTCACTGTGTACAGACAGGTTTTGAGCGTGACTCGATGGAGAGGCTCCATTAATACATCTTTGTGGATGAAGCTGGATTCAGTCTGGTAAAAAGTAGAAGAGGTCACAACGCCTTAGGTCAACGTGCTATTATGGAATTGCTTGGCGAGCGTGGTGGAAATGTGACCATCTGTGCTGCCATCAGCAGCTATGTGTTTGTCCACCACCATGTTACAGTTGGGCCATACAACACTGAAGTAACATTCCTGGATGGTCTACGGGATGCTTTGCTTGGGCAGAGAGATCCTGGGCAGGAAGAGCATCACATCTATGCTATCATTTGGGACAATGTGAGCTTTGACCGTGGTCCAAGAATACATGATTGGTTTCACAATGACCAGCATTTTAAGAATTTGTTTCTCCCGCCGTACTCTCCCTTTTTAAACCCTATTGAATTTTTCTCAGCATGGAGATGTGACCAAAACCCCTACACACAGGTACATCTACTCCCAGTAATGAATGCAGCATGTGATGGGAGAGGAGTGGAATCTTGCCAGGGCTGGATTTGGCATGCTAAAGGATTCTTTTCTTGTTGCCTTGCAAGTGAGAACATAGCATGTGATGTGGATGAAGTCCTGTGTCTTGACCCAGCACAGAGGCATGATGCTGAGGCAGAATGAATGATCTGAATGTGCTGTAAAAATATATAAAATCACAGTTTTTTTTTTTTTTGCTGCACTTTTTTTTTTGTTTGTTTGTTTGAATGTGAGCTTTTTTTTCTTTCTTTTTTTAACACATTGCTAATTTGTGTTTATACATTGACTGGTTTTGTGTGGTTTCTGACAGTAGTGCTTGATTTTTTTGTGTGTAAAGTTAAAATAGGTTTGGATCAAATGTTTGGTATTGCAAGGCAAGCTAAAGGTTTTGTGAGTGTAGCTTGAATTTTAAGGCTCGTGTTTAATGTTTTGAGAAAAGAGAGGAAATTTTATGGAATGTGTTTTAGCCATTCAGAAAAACTGACATATAATTGTGCACAAGCTTGTCGTATCCATCTATGTGCCGTGGAGTGGTGTGTACGTCTTATAAACCTCCTGCGTGGACTCACATTCATCCCTTGTGGATTTAATTGTTTCAGCAATCTCTTTACAACACGCTATTCAATGTGTAGCTTGTGTTTCTGACATAGCACTTGCCATATAGTTTGATATCCAAGCAGTTGCCCGGGCACATTCAATTCTGTGAGAATGGCATGGAATTTGCTCACATCAGCAAATGAATAGTTTTTCTCCTTACCTCTTAACTCTAATGGTATGTTCAGACCAAATGCGACGAGCACTCTGGCTGCCTTGCCGCTGACTCTGTCCGTTTTTGGACACTCTCTGACGTAGAAGAAATAGGCAGCTACAAGTTCATTCTTGCAAACTTTATTTAAAGAACCCGCAAAACATACATTCAACTGGTATATGCCCAGTCTACTGATAATTACTATGATATACAGGTACTGTAACCTCATGAAATCTTTTAAATGTGAAATTGACCGATAAAGGAAAATAATTTGCAATTAAAGTTATATGTCTTGTACAGAAAATAAACGAAATCAACTAATCAAAAGCTGTTGGTGAGACTGTTGTGTCGAAGCTAAATCAAATTTCAGCATTTGCTAGCCGTGGAATTTATTATGGCACGAGTCAGCATACAATTCTCTCTATTTTCACAAAATTATGTATGCACTTCACCAGCTCACCAGGAACCCCTACAATTTCTGACACTGTGTTCCATGCTTCATTTTTTTTTATTTTTTTTATTTTTATGTCCCTGTACACAAACAGTGACACTTCATATATAAAGAAGAAACCTGTCACTGCAGTTATTGAAATTTCCTCTATTATAGGCTACCTGCGAACGGTTTGAATGCAACGAAACATGTTGTTTCTCTGGTGTTCTGGTACAGTTGTGATTGGTTGCCACCCAGCCATGTCATTACCGTAAAGTTGCCTGGACTTCACCTTTCTTCTTACGCCTCCACCACTGCACCGAGATACGCTAGCTCACATAGAAAATAAATGACTTCCGGTCATTGTGTTTTGTGTTTTGTCTTGTGTTTGGGCCGAACTGCACATTAGCCAAAGAATTAATCACAGTGCCGTTTCTGTCTCTGAATCATTTTATTTTTCCTGCTACTGTATACAGTATGTGAAGCACAATTTGAGAAATGAATTAAGGTTGGCAAGTTGTACCATGTACATTGTGTGCTACTGTACATTTTGCAAACCTAGCGACTCATTTCACTTTGTTCTTTGCTAACTACTGATATAATTTAAGCTAACAACCTGAAACTCTACAACCTGACAAACCTCGACACCAGCGTCATCCTTTCAGCATCATGTCCCTGTTTGCTCAGAATATAATTTCAAAGAAAATTTCAGGCAGTGGGCCAGGTTTATCTGTCTTTCGTAACTGAAGCTCAAGTCATTGTATGTGAACAGCCACTCTTATTTTGTGTTGTGTGAAATGCTAGCAAGACAAATTGCACAAATGTGTCACTGATATCCCTCACCAATGGAAATCGATACTGCAAGCAGAAAAGTCATATAGAAAGGAGAGAGAGAGAGAGAGAGAGAGAGAGAGAGAGAGAGAGAGAGATATTACTAGCTGTGGACACATTAGCTACAGACCCACAGAACACAGAACTTATTTGTTTAGTTGTTAAGGTTTCTTTGCTTATTTTATATGTAGATATGACTATAGTTTATAATTCAGGTGGAAATTTGAACTGAACGATTGAACAATGAGGCTTGTAATGTGAACATAGCCTAAAGTTCCGCTATCTAGGATTCATCTTCGTTACCCCTCTCTTTCCAAGCATGACGTCAGGCATCCATAGCGAACTTCAATATACCAGTACTGTACTTACATTCACATTCCTTTGATTCTTGTGTCCTAAATAATATGTATGGTCCTCTATTTTTCAATATTTGGGTTATCAAACTTGTTAGCCAGCACCAGAAAACGCTGATTCCTCTCATTTCTACTTCTTCTTTTCTTCATCTTCCTTATGGACCTTCTTTCTGGATTTACGCTGCCACTTGTAAAAACATGAAACACAGAAGGCACTCTCTAGTAGTTTGTCTGTTATGAGCTGATGTAGCGGCACAAATCTGCGGCTCCACAGAGGTGGACCCACTCCCTATGTAGATATAACATGCTCATTCTATGCTTATATACAGTAAACACAAAGATTCGTAGTTACAGGTAATTATACACTTATAGAAACATACTTAGGAATATATGATTTAATATATATTTTATTTCTGCTAAGAGATCCCCTTGAAATGCTACATAGTGGACCTTTAAGACAATTTTGTCCAAGTGAAGATTTTCCCTGATCTTTTAGCTAGGAATATTAGGGAATTTTATCTTGCTAACATTAACATCTTTCATTCAGCATCTTTAATTACTGCATTGGCTTGTTTATATATATGGAATCAGCTGAATTTTTATTTCTTAGTTTGGTATATTTGGTCATTTTTCTTGGTCACATTTGGGTCAGTCAGGATTAGCTCTTTGGTATACTGTATCAGATCTCTTTGCCGCTAGGCTAAGAGCACTGTTTAGGGCCAATCTGCACTAATGTTGGCTACAAGGTGCTAGCTGAAGCATGTGAAGTATGGAGTTTCACACATGGAGTTTAGTAGCACATTGATACAGGCATTTAGTTAGTCATTTATATTATCAGATATGAACTAGCTAGCTGGAAATCCTTGGATGGAAACTAAAGCCATGTCTAAAAGCCTGCCTCCTGTGTTTAGATCTGCAGATGATGATGAAGATGAAGGGAGCAGGCGGGACCGAGGTTGTGGTCCACAGTACCAGAGCACCACTATACGTGTCCTCACACACTTTGAGGCAGAGCCAGGGGAGGGACGGGGTCAGCCGGACTTTCTGTTGGGCAGTGATTGGCAGGTGGATGTGACAGAGTTGGTGAAGGATTTATTGAAGGTGGAGGACTCACGTGTGGCCAAAATAACAGACGGAACAACGCTGAGGGGGCTTAACGTCGGAACAACAAAAGTCCAGGTGAGACACCACAATTCACTGTTTACTTTTTTTTTTTTTATACCCCAAAACATTATAAAAGTGGAGTGTATCAAGATCTGAGTTTCTAGTTTGAGTTTTAGTGCCAGACTCAGCACTTTCAAACCTCATTTCCTAAACTTGTTCACTAAATTGACTTAGCCTGATAGAGGAAAGCAGCTCAGAATAAATGCATAGCATTTTCATATTTCTTACCCTATTTCTTTTTAAATATGTATGATATTATATGTGCATAGAAAACTTCTTATTTGAGTCTCTTTTTTTCTTTTTCACTTGGCTGAATCATAATTTTATTAGATATTTATGCACTACACAGAGTATACAACAACGCAGATTCCCCTCTTTGTAGTGAGCATATTGATTAATTACGAATCTATTTGAATGGGATTTTACCTCCCTGGTTTGTGCACAAAAAAATTGTGTACAGCTTGAAAAAATTTGTCTTAGTCTACTTGGATCACAGGTCAGAATCTTTATAGCTAAATACATCAAATCTGAAACAGAAGATTAGATGCTAAAATGATGATTTGCCTCCTTGTGATTATATTTACATAAAAAACCCCCACAAATTTTACCTTTAATGATTACGTGGAATGAACACACATGGCTTTGATCACAACTCCCACACCATCACATACCAACACTTACATTTCTTAATTGCATAATAACTGCTTATGTGCTCTAATTTATTCAGAATTCAATTCGAAGACAGCTGGACCCTTTTTCACGCACCTACCAAATTTGACCCAAAAAAGACCTACAGTATAGACAAATCTATCAGTGTCAAATCCATCACCATTGCATGTGTGGGTCATTATCATCCTGGAAGGTGAAATATTATTATTTATCCTTAGCTGTCTAACAGAGGCCTGCTGGTTTTGTGCCAAAATGGATTGGTATTTGGAGCTATCCATGATTCCCTCTAGCTTGAATAGCTAGAAGAGAAGCAGCCCCATAGAATAATGATGCCACTGTGGGTATGGTGTCCATTGGGTGGTAAGCTGTCTTGTTTTTGGCCCAAACAGTTCTTTTAGAAGTTCTACCTTGGTCTCATCAGACAACAACACATTTTGCCACATGGCATTTTTTTTTAGGTGGGTTTGTATTTTTTTTTCTTTTTTTTCTTTCCTTTTTTTTGTGAGAAGGCACTTCCTTCTAGCCCACTCACCCCATAGCTCAGACATGTGAAGAATACAATATATTGTTGTTACATGCAGAGAGTGACTAGCACATGACAGATATTATTGCAGGACAATTAATGTTGCTGCAGCTTCTCTGATCAGCTTTGATTTTGCCCTTTTTGAGGGATGTCCTAGTCTTGGTGATTGCTCCCTTTTCTCCACTTGCCGATGATGGCCTTCACAGGATTCCATAGTAATCTTTTGAATGTTCTTCTGTAGCCGTCTCTTGATTGATACCTTTTGACAATGAAGTTAAGTGCATGACTGGTTATGTCTTTGCAGACCATGGCTTTATTAGTCGGTGAAAGTTCAATCAAGAAAATCAGACAAAAACAGATGGTCGTCATTTGGTGTCAATCAGAATCACTTCACCCATGATGCGTATGATACCCCATTATAAAAGGGCATGCAGACTTACACAAATATATTAGTGTTGGGTTTTTTTTTTTCTTTTTTCCCCCTAAAACCTATCTATTTGTTTTTCATTTGAATTGTCTTGGTTGCTGTATCACATTAAAAGCTGGAAAAGAAATGACATGATTTATTTTGGTGATTGATTTTTTTTTTTACATGACAAAACCATTCAATATTTATATGTGGCGGAGGGAATTGTGCCACCGCCTTGTGGGGGAAATATTACACACTTTACTAAGGAAGACTGAGTGGGAATCAGGATCCTAGTCTCCCCACCCAATGCTTTGAGTCTTTGTATAACAGATGGTTATATGTT
>JAOVYU010000026.1:17204000-17217696 GCA_025674565.1 Synodontis membranacea
AATCACTGGTATCTCAGGTAGCGTGTGCAGCTCGACAGAGAGAGAGAGAGAGAGAGAGAGAGAGAGAGAGAGAGAGACAGACAGGCTTGTTAGTTAACTGAATGACAGTTAAGAATCAACTTCACTTGGTGTATGTAAGTGAAGGAAACTGCATGTCACATTCAGAGCAGTATATGATAATGACGTGTCTCTCTCAGCTTATCCACTAATCATATATTCAAATGGCGTGTCTCTATCAGCCTATCTGCTGATTGTATTATAAGGAGATCATGGCAGGGGTCCAGCGGAGATGAATGACCATAACCCAGACATTACAAAGTGTATTGGTTGGAAAAGTAACAGGACACTTCTTCACTATGGCCTGGACCTCTGTGCTGAATTTGGGGTCACTAGCTTCAAAACAGTAGGAAAAGATATGAGCCAAATCACCTCTGAGAGAAATCAGGAATTTGGCTTTACCAGCCACAGTAATTAGTAAATTAGAGAGTTCAGCTTGACTAAGAGGGAGAGAGTTTGAGAGGAGGTATAGTCATGTCATGGGGAGTTCTGATAGCTCTGGTCCAAGGCTTTTTCCTTTAAACATTAAATAGTTAAAACGACTCTTAAAAATGTAAATGCAAATTCTTCTGTTTATAGCTGATGATTGAAATTCTTTCTGCCAACAGTACATACAGAAATTAAGGGTTTAGAGATGTTTAGCAGTTAGTGGGTTAGGTTTTAAGGTTTCATTTACAGTACAGCACATACAGTAGGGCTTTGGGAATATCCGTCCCTTTATATTTAAGCATCATGTAATCATAGGCCACTGGGAATTTTGGAACTTAAGAAAATAGACTGCTGGGAATACAGTACCTTGATATAATATGAATGATATCCAGAACTCTGGAATCATTGGACACTGAAAATTTGGAAATTAGGAATTTTGGAACCTAGTAAAACAGAGCAGTGAGAATAGTGTGACTTGGGAATATAGACTCTTTGCAAACAGAGAGCTTTGGGAATTCATACCCCAGTTAAATAGGACACTGGGAGTAAAGTGGCTTGGAAACACATGGAAAATAATTGTGCTTGGAACACTAGGGCACTTGAAGGACCCTGGGAATAAGATAATACCCTATTTCATCAATGCACTGTATGTCCTCTGTTCCTAGTGGTACATATTTACATTTACATTTACGTCAGCTAAATGCCATACATATAAATGTAAATACGTACTGCTGGGAACAGAGAACATACAGTGCATTGAAGAAATAGGGTTATGTTAACACAGGATAGGTGACATGGAGTCTTTTCATCTGATTTGTTCATTGGTGTCGTTGCTGCGTTGTGACAGTAATATTCTTTCCACCTACTGTGACGTAAACCTACACACTGATTGTAAATGTGGTTACTATTTTAAAGAAGCTTTTAGTTTAGTTTTTTTTTTTTTTTTTTTTAAATGATGACACTTGAAATAGTTGTTCATAATGTGAGTGTTTTATCTTTTTGAGGTAAAACACCTTCAGGGTGAGTCAGCGTGTCTTCAAATAAAATCAGAATTTTCACAATGCAGGGCAAACGATCATCCTTGCATGGTGTGTTAAAGAGAAAAGAAAAACAGCCTGAGGGATTAAGTGTACACCCACATCCTCACTTGGTACTTTCCTTGGTAAACATGCTCAAAAATAAACACACCCACTTTTAGCTATATTCAGTGACTGTAACTTAAGTTCAAAAGTTCCCTGTATTCAGAGTCAGGTTACATATATATTAATCAGATGATTGATCTCAGGAGGGTGTAGTTCATTCCTGTGAGGTGGCCAGAATATTGTCATTATATTAGGTTGACCATATTTTGGTTTTCAAAAAGAGGACACTGGGGCAGCATGGCGGTATGGTGCAGACATACATGTATGACGACTGTAGAAAGCAAAAGCTGAATTCTGGACATTTTAAGCAATTTAGAAACCCCACTCCGGATGCATTTTTTGGGTCCCAAAAATAGGACGTTTCCCAGAAAAAGAGAACATATGGTCACATTAATTAAATTTGTTAAAAATGGTGGGTTTGGGAAATCACATTTTAATTTGTTCATCAAAACAAATATACGAACAAGCAGAAAGTTGCAAATTGAAGTTGGTTGCCTTAACTATGGGTTTGTTTAATTTTACAACAGCAAACACTCATGGAAACATGAGCCACATTGTGCCATTTGCTCACAAGAACTTGCCAGCTTATGTATGAGACCGTCCAAGCTGTTCAGACATTTACAAACTGAACTACAAAGACAAACCTAGGTCACTTTTTAAATGAAATGCAATGGCTGCACATTTTGGGGTCTGGCTATGACCATTGTGAATTTTGTAAAATCCAGAGCCATGGATTCCAGGTTATTCATTGTCCTCATATCAGTAACCTCTCCCTACTCATGCATTCAGAGCTGAGATGGTTACCCCAGGGAACCTATGCTGACAAATCTGTTGTTGTTTTGATTTTGATTTGCTGTCTGTGATTTGATTTGTGATTGACTTTTGGTGTTGACCCTGAATTTCTGCATTTTGAGATTAGCCTGTCCCTCTTTGGTTTTTATATGAACTGTATCTATCTAATTGTGTAAAAATTGGAACTTGTCATTTACTTATTATTTTATATATTATTATTTTGATTTACTTGTTCACTAAAAAGCTATGCAAATGCACAAAAAACTGTAAAAGGTTGATTGTGCACAATTGAGCAGAATATAATCAGATACATGTACATATGCAGGCTGTAAGAGTGTGCAAGAATATCAAGAACATTATTGGACTGAGCAAAATTCTTAAAGTGTGATTTTCAACCTCCAAGAAGTAGTGCGGAAATATTGATGTTCCTTCTCAGGTAGAGGAGTTATGTGTGGAATTGTATAGTCTGATGGCTGCTGGTGGTGGAAAGGACCTACAAAGGCATAAGGTAAAGTAGCTTCTCATTCTGCACAGTAGTTTGAGTGTTGTGTATTATTTATATGCAAACATATCCTAATCTACTGTATATAATAAACAAGAAAACATTGCCAGCATCCTGCCAGCATCCTGCCAGCATTCCACATTTCCCCATCCCACTTTCTCTATTATTGTCCCCAACCATAGTGTGGGGCATAGCAAACAATCTGTGTTAGTTCCTTGCAAACAAGAGACCTGATCTTGTGGAGTTTTTGTGTGCTGACAAATTGCTCACTCTTTTCAGTTGAATTGTAGACATATGCAGTGAGACAAATAAACTTAACAAAGCTATTCAGGGGTCAAGCACAAACACCATTTTTCAGCATGAATGAGTCTAGGCTTTCAAACCAAAACTAAAATTTATGGAATAAAGGAAACCTCTGGGATCAGGGATGTGTTTGAGCAAACACAGCCATTCATGGCAGAATGGAGGCTTGATATCAGTACAATTAAAGATCAGATAAATTTGACGGATATTCCCCTGCACTTACAGAGGACTGCTCTTCTTAACTGTGGATTAAAAATCCCTTCACTGTGATTTTCCTTTGGGCAAATTCTGGTCTGAGACTGCTACAAAGTACCAGTATGGCACAATGCTGTCATGAAAATGTTGATACCCTTCAGCACAACTTGCTTTTGAGCAAGGGACTTTTAGCCATGACAGCCCTCAAAACGAAATACATGACCAGACTGATCCATGAGGATGATTTTTGTTGCCTTGTCAAAACCTCTCACACTAACCACATTTTAATGAAGCACCAGCAACAGCACTCATACTAAGTAGATTCTGTAATAATTACGTCTCAAAAGAATGTTTGAAGTAAGAAATTAATGTTATATAGTACAAATGATTATATTCATTCATCCATTATCTATACCACTTATCCATTAAGGGCCACCAAATTATTATATAATTATATAAATTATATAAATATAGTATAACTTATTATACTGTATTATAATTTTGAGTGTTTGCATTCTTCAAAAGGGTCGTTATGTACCTTTAATGCTTCAGAAGTGTCTGCTAATTTTAGAAACTGCCTTGTTTTCAGGTGCTCCATGTTGTGAATGCATGGCATAATGTAGGCACTACCAAACAGCATGATTTCTGCTCAAGAACATATGTTTGAAAACAATGTCATGGGCAGTGTCATGAACCCTTGAATATTGTCTTGGAACCTGGGGGCCTTGGAGGTAAAATGATTGCAAACCACTGCTCTACAGTGTGCACTTTACTGAACTGGAAAGTTTTAGTGTTACTGGTAACACACTTTTTATCTGTTCTAAATCTTACTGTGGATTAGGGTGGCAATCCCTAGAATCTAGGATTTTTGTCCTGCCTTGTTCTAGTTGGCACACTGGTGATTTTGTGCTCTTCTCCAAGAACATTGAAAGTTGACTTGCACGCACACGCACACACACACACACACACACACACACATAAATATACAGTATACATCAGAACTATGACTTAATAAAATGTATCACAGCACATTCTGTAATAAATAAAAATTGTTGCCACATTTCTGTGGAATTAGATGGATGCCAATTTTCAACAAGCTGTTAGATTAAAACAATGGGAACACTAACTCTTTGTTTAGCACCCTGCTAAACTCAACATTCATACCAGGATGTCTTGAAGACTGTCCAATATGCTCTCTTTTACACTCCGCCAAACCATTTCAAACTTGCACATTACTATAGTCAGAACTCAGATATAACTGTAGACTTAAGTCCTATGTAGAAGTTATGCAGAGATATAGACGCAGAGTGGAGTTTTTATCTTAGAGGAAAGAGGTTACACTTGATTCAAGCCTTGTACTTAACCTCATATTTCTTGCATATTGGCTTAAGCAAGGACAGAATTGCATTCAGTGCCATGTCTTGAGGACTGCAGAGCTCACGGTGCCATTTATTACAGGGTCTTCCTGTCCCTTGCTGTTTTTATTAGAGCAGAAATCACAAAGAGGAGATGGACAGAGAGAACCTAGGCTCCTGCGGGGTATCACGCCAGTCCTAATCATGTCAGCGACAGTTGAAGGCGAGAGTTTGGCCCAGTCACCTGAGCGAGCCAACGTGTTCTCGTGTTTATCAGGTTTAAGTATGAGGGACTGCACCATCATCATCATCATCATAATCATCTTCTTCATCACCATGATTAACATGCATGACTATTCAGACTCAGGCGAATGAGACGGGATGCAGTGGCAGCAGTGTAGGGACAGAAATAAACAGCATGCAATTACCAGTGGAGTCAGACAAGGTGAAAAATGGCAGATGGTCCTTTAACCGAGACCAAGCATGGCTGCGTGAGTGGATTTTCAACATGGGTCGGTGGGAGGAATTAAACGTGCTGCTTTTGTTTCATCGCTTTCCTACTGTGCTCAGCTGGGTTGCCATAATTTTCTTTTAGACTCCCTGAATACATTTTTTTTTTTTGGCTTCTCTTATTTGCATCAGAGCAAGTTTTACCGTTTCAGCTCTGGTTTAAGGTGCTGCACTAGGGCCATATGTTTTACAGAGTACAATTTAATCCATCTGAAGCCTTCAAGGGCAAAGTTTCCTTGCACTGATTAAACCCAGTCTTGGGCAAAATTACACTGTCAGTGAAGATTCCACACAGAGAAACCTTTTTATATCCGAGACATTGGTTAATCAGTATCAGGAGGGCTAGTCGTAAATTAAATATAAAATGGGTTTATTCATTAAAAAAATGATAAAAACTTGCAAATATTTTCCAGTCTTCAGATTACTACTAACTGTGCAAATACATCCAAGAAGTTTATTCCAAAATAGATTTTGAAAATGTTAATTCGTGAATGCTAACAGTATCCAAGAATCTTGGAAAACACCAATCAAAACACATTATATAGCCAAAACTTTGTGGACACCTGACAATATAACACCCATTCGTGGGTCTTCCCCAAGCTGTTGACACAAAGTTGCCCACATATTTATAGGGTGTCTTATTATTCTGTATTTTTTACTATGTCCCTTTACTGGAACGAAGTGGGTACGAGCCCAAACATGTTCCAGAATGACAATAATAATAATAAAAAAAATCTCTGGTAAGAGATACCCTGTATATTTTTATTTTGTGCAATTCAACTAAAATTATAAAAAAAATTATATGTGTCACAGCTGATTTCCCTTATTTTGAAAAAGCAGCTTCAGTGTAGTTTGCCACCTTTTCTTAATAAATTCTACTTAGGAGGTAACTATTTTATCATTTTATGGGTAACTATAAAGTAGCTTCCCCAACACAGTTATTATCAACATTATCATATTCTCTTTTCAATCCCAGGAGTGTTTCTTTTCTCCTATTCTCCTCACAGGACTCTGAATCCCTGAAACCTTTACAGGGATGGATGGGAGAAGGACAGCTTAAAATCTGCCTATCAGTAGGTGTAGAAGCCGATATCTGACAGCTCGTAAGTCTCTATCAAACAGAACAGGAGGCAGCGGGGGACTCGCTCTTTGTCTGTCCCCTGCTGAGACTTTGGAAACAAAAAGGCCCTTTGCTCTTTCAAATCTGTGTGATGGCAGTACAGTGGGCAAGAGAACAATCCCATACAGAGAATGGTAATGTGTGGCGAAACAGACATCCCGCTGGAGCGTGGAGCACCGAGCTGCTCCAGAAGGTCAACTCCACAGAGGACGGGCGCTAAACACTGCAAGACACACCCCATCACAGGCTGCCCTGTTGATGTGCTAGCTTTTTATGCTTCTTTCTCCCCCCCCCCCCCCCCCCCCCCCCCAAAATACTAAAATGTCTTTTGTTTCCTTTCAGCCAAAAGCAATATATGAAAATGATTTTCATAATTGTTACATTTTTATTGTCACTTTCCTAAAAATGTATTTCATAGGGCTAACTTGTTTCTATTTGCACATAGATTTTAGACGTTTGTACATCATAGAGCCCTTCATGCATGGAAATCAGAGTGGCTCTGAGTGGACAGACATCAGTGAGAATGTGAGCACATCTTTGAATCCTATATGGAAGTCTTTAAGTATAAACAAAGCATATGTTATAAAATATGTGTGCATCATATATTCTGACCTTTTGTTTTGCATGGTCTGGTATGTCTTTGTGATAATTGTTGCCAAGAACCACCACTTAAACATGAAGTTTGCATTCAGTGATACTGCAAGTGATCGACCACTAGATTCTTATAGATGGAATGGTATCTTTTCAGTCCAGTGAATATTTTGCTGGGAAATGCTCAATGGGCATTCCCTATGGGAAATCCCTATCAACTTTTGACCGCATTGTCTATTTTCATTACACTGGTTTAATGAGTGTAAAGTCTTCTCTAACTGTCATATGTTTTGTCTGATTATGATCTATTTCCTGGCCCACCTCTCTTGGTGCAGCTTGCTCTTGCAATTCAAATGACTTCCTCTGAACAATCAGAGAGCTTTCATCATACCTGGAGTCTAAATGTCCAAGACTGTTACATTTTTTACATGTATCCACAGTGATAAAAAATCTCACATTGAGAGAGCATTAAAATTACCACAGGAGTTTTTTGTTCATGCTTCATTTACAAAATGGCATCCAAGACCCTGGCTCTTATTTCACTTTGGGGTGAACCAAATTTGGAAATACAATAAATAAATAATTACAAAGTATATGAGAAGTATCCATTTTTATTTTTGTGACTCAGGAACTGTTTAATATCTGGTGGGAGGGTCACTGATACTTGCTATACAAGACTAAGTATGGCAAGAAGCAATAGTCAAACATCTTTTTCCAATGCGAGGTGACATCTGCATGACATTCAAAGACATTTGCATGAATAAAATGATCAGAATACCAACGAGTTTGGCACAACACACACACACACACACACACACACACACACACACACACACACACACAAAAAAAAAAATAAATACAAAATAGTGGTTATTTCAGCCTTTACTTTATTTCAACTTATTCAAGCAAGGTTTGAGAAAAACATCAGCATGGCCACCTGGACAGAAGACAGTAATAAAGTCACAGAGGAGCACCTGTAAAATAGGAAGTTACCCAATGATCCCAGGTGTGGTTCTGTTCTGAATAAAATGCTGAGTGGCAAGGCGGTGTGATGAAGTGGAGCTACTGTTACAAAACCCAAAATTTATTATTTTGCATCCCAAAATGTTTTATTCCACTTATACCCCAGCAATTTGCTGTGAATCACATAACATACTATTATCCATTTAAAGTCACATTTACTACACACAAGTCCCCATGGATAAGCTATTACTATAGAAACAATGACATTATTAGAACAAGCACTTTATTATACAGTAAATGCATGATGTGCAGCCATTACTACATCATGGCTGTGCAGTGATAGAAAATATTTGACCAGTCAGAATTAAGAATTCAACAACTCTGTGGGTCAAATATAAAATCCTATATAGGTGCCAGAAATGCAGACAGCAAAAAAGTCACATCATGCAGTGGGTTTAACTAAAATCAATTATAGTTATCTCAGTGTTATCTTTCTTTAGTGCAAAGAGCTTCCTCAGGTGCTACTCAGTTCTTCAGAGTGAACTCAATTATTTTCCGTCAAATAGTAGTTAATTTATAAGCACACTTCTGAGATTTGAAAACCTGTAAATTTAAAATCAAACTCTTATTGCATGTTTATGCCTGTTTGTTTTTATGCTGCCTGTCAGCCACTCACTGTTTGATGGGAGAATTACTGTCAGTGGCATGCATTTTGATAAGATATGCAGTTGCTTCTGGTAAGGTGTGTGTGTGTGTGTATGCATGCCCACAGATTTTTATAGGTAGGTGGGCAGATTCAGCCTTTGGCTACCAAAGTTATTCATTACTAAGCCCCTCCTGGAGGCTGAAGCAATACCGCACAGGGTGGCTGGATCATAACAGCCCAGTTCATGTGGGCATTTTGGCATCAGAAAGTGCAATGATGTGTATTGCTGGTTTCTTGTAAGAGACGTTAAAGACTTATCACAAAATGAGTTCATCACTGTGTCTACCAACCAATCATAATACACCTCCAATCATAATCCACAATATTATAACCATCTCTACCACCAATCATAATCCACCCTTTAATCCATCCAATCATAATCCACTGTATTATCACAATTTCCACTGACCAATCATAATCCACCATGTCCACCTGTTTATCACTTGTCTCCACAAACAAATCATAATTTATCCTCTCCATCAACCAGTCATAGGCCACTATATTATCACAATCTCCCCCAAACAATCATAAACCACCCACCCACCAACCAATTGTAATCCACCATGTTATCGCTGTCTTCCATAACTAATCATAATCCACCACGTTATCATTTTCTCTAGCAAACAATCAGAATCCACAGTTTTATCACCATTTCCACCAAACAATTGTAATCCACCATCTCCACAATCCAATTATAATCCATTGTATTATCACCATTTCCATTAACTATACATAATCCACCACCTCCACTTTACTTTTTTAGTCACACACACACCAACAGCCACCAAATAAATCTGTTATACTTAATTGTCAGCATTCTTCATTTCCCCTACTGATCCATGTCTGAGTGCTTCTCTGCATGGTTTGGTCTGCCACGCTGTCTCCTTAGATGGAGTAATTGTCTGACTGACTGGTCGATTGCCGCCATGCTGTTTTTGCTCATTGAGTCCATTGTTCCTTTATGCTAACTGATTAGAGTGGTGCAGACTGAGGGAATATGAGTTGCATGCCTGAGCAAAGCTACTTCATGACAAATCTCTGTGCTGGGTTAGAGAGGCAGGAACATGAGAGACAAAAAAAAGTTGCATATATGTTGGAGAGATTCTGGAGCATGTAAAATGAAAAATAATTATACATGTGCAGAAAAAAAAGGATACATTCATAAGTGCTGTATGAGGTACAGTATGTAGTGTTTAACCTTTAAACGCTTATCCTCTGAATCGTGAAAAAGTGCAACAATGCTATCTGATCAACTTTAATATAATTGAAATATAAGCCTCATGTGCCACATTAAGGAAAGAAGTTCCAAACTGAACTTTTGTCCATAATGATCAGTGCTATGCACAGAGTAAATAAATAAATAAATAAATAAATAAATAAATAATAATAAAAAAATGATGAATGAATTATTGGGTAGGGCTAGCCCTAACCATGACCCTAGGGGCTTTTATTTTGAAGAACACCATCCCAAATATGAAACATGGAGGTGGCAGCATCATGTTGTCAGTGTGATGGTATTATTAGGAATAATATAAGAATTATCAAGAAAACCTGAAGCAAATTCTCAAGTCTTCATGCAGAAATTTAAAACTCGGTTCTTTTAACAATGATTCTAAATGTAGTGGTACTATCCTTTTAAGAGTAGTGATTATGTAACTGGGTGTGACAGGTCATGATGCTTGTAGGCACGGGCGTGCAGATTACCTGAATGGTTTTTGGTGGCATGCAGCATCCTTCCTATTTGGTTGGAGAAACTTTTTTGAAAGGTCTTGAGAAGCCTCTTTTAGAAGCTCCTCTATTGAGCAAGAAGAAACAGTTCTTGGCTTTCCGGTTTAGCTGAAGATCCTTGGTTGCAGCATACCTTCTAGGATCATGCAAGTGGTGTTGCTGGGACTAACAGTCCCAGAGTCTAATTTGATGCTGCTCTGCTCTTTTGGTGTTCTGCTGTTTTGATGTTCTGCATGTCACTCGAGGCCACACTTGCTCTGCTGCTTTCCGCACGGTTTCTTTGCTGTGGATTGGTTGAGTGACTACGTTTGTGCTCACTAAGCCCGGTTACGTTTTACCATCGGTGGCTACATTCATGGTATTAGGCCTCAATGGTCAGTCATGGTCAGACTCCAGTGATAATCCTTGAGCTGTATCGATAGCTTTTGACTTATTTATTTATTTATTTTATGGGCTTATTATCATATCACAATGCAGTTGCAGGTAAGGTTTCTTTTTCTCTTTTTGTTTCCCTTTTTTCTCTTTCTTAGATTAGATATCTTGATTAGCCATTTGGTTTCTCCCAATAGGATAAAGGACAAGTATTTTCTTCTATTGCCTTGCCAACTGGAATGATAAACTTTGTAATTGTTGCTTGGTTGTTACGGGAACTTCCAGCACTAGCCAATATGAAGGATTCTGTTCTGGAGGGCCTGGGTGACAGTATTATGCAATTTTATGTGTTGCAGTGTTCAGGTCATGGTGTGATCAGTGGAAAGCGATATTTAGTATTGGTGTGTATCTCTTAAATTTGAGTAGATATGTATTGCCAGATTTGCCCTAGCAGGTTGGACCTTTCCACAGGTAGGTTGGGGGTACAACTGGGAATTACCCGAGTAACTAGTCAGACCATAGTATTGTTGTAGAGAGTTTTTAATAATTGTTAATGTAATTTCATTGTTGCATTGGATTTAAATGTTGTTTTTTTGCACTTTTTTCCCCCCATGTAATCAATACAAACATATTTTGGAATTCACATATCTGTCTTCATTCATTTAGTTGAAATGCTAGTGATTAGGGAAAAACACAGATATTTATTGATCTTTTGTTGGGTCAAAACAATAGATTCCCTAGTTTTCTCAGAGTGGCCTAGTTGCTACAGTGATTCTACTCCAATATTGTGTTGGTTTGGCCATTGTGGTTGCCATACCCACATAACCACACCTACAGAGGTATAACAAAATGGCTCCAAGATAACAAAAGTAAAATGAAAAGTATTGGAGTTCCTGTCACAAAGTCCTGACCTGACCTGAAAAACTGTGCAATGAAAAAGTGTCTAAGCACATACCTGACTGAGTTTGGTAAGGAGGTTTGGTAAGGAGGAATGAGCACAATTTCAAGCAAAGTATTGCCAAGCTTGTGAAAGGCTACAACAAATTTTTGATCCAAGCCCACCTCTTTTTTTTAAATTCTATTCTTCTACTTGCCTTCTACTTTAATGTATTTCTTATACTACATGTCTGATGTTTTCCTTTACTTGGTTGAAAGCTTCTTGACATAATATGGATCACTACAGTTGTCGATTAGGGCTATTTATTTTATACCCACCAGACACAACACAACTGATAGTCTAAAAGCATTAAGAAGGTAAGAACTTCCACTAATGAAATTTTGACAAGGCTCACCTGTTCACTGAAAAGCTCTGAAGGTGACTACCTTGTGAAGCTGGTTAAGATAAAGCCAAAAGCTTACAAAGCTGTCATCAAGGAAAACGCTGTCTATAAAATATGGAGCACATTTTGCTATTTTTTGTAACACTTTTTTATTTATTACATAATTCTATATGCTATTTTATAGTTTTGACATCCTCAGTTCAATTTTGTTCTACAATGTAGAAAATAAAGTCAAAATAAAGAAAAACATATGAATAAGTAGGTTTGTCCAAACTTTTGACTGATACTGTAGGTCTGCTTTAACATTTTATGATGTCAGTAACAGTGATTATTGCTTTCATGCACAATGACAATAAACAGAATCTAAAAGATTAGAAGAGAAAGTTCTGTTTCTCTTCTAATCTTTTTGCTGTGGCTGTAATTATTGTCATGAGCTGCATCAGAAATCAAAAACTCTTACATCTCTGTTTAAATGCTTAAACACCTCTCTCTTAAACGCTTACATTAAAATGTATTTACTAATATAGAAAACCATAAAGACTAATATGCAAAACAGTCCTTTCCACTGGTTTGAAGGCTATATGAGAGCCTTTTAAAATTCAAACATTAACTGTAACAGGAAATCTGATTAATGGTACTCAACAATGGTCTAAAATTGTACATACATATGAGATTTGAGAAACAACGCTACCTTTTTAGCAAAGGTAAAAGGGCAAGAAAATTGATTTTTGAACTATGCTAATGTATTATATCATTAAATTGAAAAGGACTTAAATAACATGTGCACTATTGATTCAATAAGTCTGAATGTGACTCCAAGTAAAAATATACACAAAACCCAGTATTTATCAGAATTAAAAGAAATAAATTTAATGAGACAAAAGAGGACATTGTGAGTTTCTCTTGTGATCTCATGAAGTTACAACCCCTAGTTTGGGAAACCCCTGGCCAAAGTAAATATAAACCTTTGGCCTGAACTTCATTTATTAAACAAAGTGTCATATTTATGTATTTAATACTGGACAGCATTGCCCTCAGGCAACAGAAAGTTTTTAAGTACCTTTTTTTTTTTTATTGATTGCAACCAACTAAAATGATCAACACAGTGTCAATGAATGGTCCAATGAGGTGTGGCAGTCAATATCAAACATCACTTGAGGGTGGGACTTCCTTTTCTGAACCATGGTCAAGGGAGCACATGGTCTGAGAAGAAGGTAAGACTATTTCCTTTATTAATCTTAATTAAATTGGCATTAACTGTCGATAAAAAATATATGCATGTATATGAAGGTGTGTAGAAGCCTTTTTTCAGGTTTTATTTATTTATTTTTTATTGTGCATGTTCTGAAATATAGTTTATCTTTTTGTTGCCCTAGGGCAACGTTCTGTGGTAAGGGGAAGATTTTAAAAAGCTTTGTTGACAGTGTGTTAGTATATTATTGCATGTATTTTTGCACATTGTAAGCACAATGTTTTTTAATTTTTTCTAATTTAATTTTGCCTCGTTTTAACACATTTTGACAGAAAATGGACACAAAATTTTTCTATGGGAGTAAAACTCAGGATCAGCAGGATTAGGGATATCCCATCAGACAGTGAGGACAGTGAGATAGACTGCAGTGACAGTGAGGAGGAGTGGAATGCAGAGAAA
>JAOVYU010000026.1:17271511-17285500 GCA_025674565.1 Synodontis membranacea
AGCTAGGTCATGTTTTGCTTCTGAAATATTCTGAGCCAAAAATATTACGTTAGTGGAATGTTTTCTGAACATTATAGTTCTAGGAACATTTGCTTCCAAGAAACTAACAAGATCTCTTTTTGTCATCAATTTTGCACAAAATTTACAATTTTTAAATTTTTGCAGGAAGGTTTCTACATATTTTTATGCAAAAAGTGATAAATATTTTGAATAATGTTTAAAAAATGTTTGAGGTGTTTAAATAACATTTGTAAAAATATTTTGAGACGAGTTGTATGTAAATTTTGTAAAAAAATTTTAAGGTTTGTAAATAACATTGCTATATTGTTTTGACAAATATTGCACATAAAGTTCATTATCATGTTTTTGGGATATTATGTAATGTTTATAGTCATCTTTTGAGACATTTTTACATTTATAAAAGTTTAACATATTTTTCTATGTAATATAAGGATTTTTTGGAAGGCTTTGTAGGAAGATTTAATAAACATTTTTTATTAATTTTTTATGTAACCCTTATGAACATATTTTGAAAACATGTCCATGCATAATGAAGATATAAAATAATTTTTATAAACATTTTTGTTTAACATGAGATGTTTTTAAGTAACAATAGTGAAGGAACAGTTGCATTCCACAAAGGTGTTTCAGTTTACTTTCCGTTATTGTTAAGGAGCTTTTGGTTGTTGGACTTAAATTTTGAACATAAAAATCAAGCCATACACCAGCTTATTTCCACTTTAACAATTTCCACATTTGTACAATTTCAACAAAGTATGAAACCAACTGATCCAATAACCATCATAACATTACAGTCCAGTGGATTTGAGTAAGTTTTCCATAGTGATATACTGAAAAGCAGGTTCAGGTATACTTCAGAATGGAGCAGAAATGAACTGTGTCCCTTAACACAGAGGTTCCTAAAAACAGGTATCTAAATAAAAGCCTGCTTAGTTACTTGATTTGAATATGGTCTTATGAAATTTAGTAGCACTAACAAGGCTATTATTATTATTATTATTATTATTATTATTGTTGTTGTTGTTGTTGTTGTTGTTATTGCTGTCATTGTTGTAATTGTATAAAGCAAGCTGAATTACATTTCTAAACGTAAAAGCTAATATATAAAACATGCATCAATAGTGCAATCAATTTAACATCAATTAGTAAAGAAAACTCTTACCTTTCATTATTGTAACAAGACATATGGCCATGGCGATTTGCAGCATCATCACAGGTAAAAACTCTGAGCTTAACATCACTGCAAACTCCAAATACTCATCAATTAAATGCAGTCACAGTGAAGCTCACTGGCTTCTAAAAGCCAACAAGGCCATGGTACAGATGGAGGATAGTTCAGCGCTCTTCACTCTTAGTCCTGTGGAGCCAAACGTCCCATTTCAGGATTACCCCTTCACGCCTCTGTGGAGTCACATGATCTGGAGCTAATAGAAGATAAAAGTATTGTAATGTGTAACAACAACATCAAGAATTTTGCTATTATTACATAAACAATACATTACGGTTGGTACTATTTTACAGAATTGATAATGTTCCGTTTCGTATACAGTTTTGTTATATGTATCATCTCCAAATTGGATTTTCTAAAAATTGTAAAACAGGCAAATAATAATTCATGAAATAAATAATATGAGTGACATAAAGCAAAGAAAACTAATTACAATATAAATATACCATTGACAGAACAGAAATGTAGCGTGACCTCATCAGAAATCAACAACTATCTATTTATTTTGGTTTAACGTGGTGTAAACCTTTTGCTTTCTTTCTCAGATTTGAATCTGTACAAAAGTCTGTAATTATTAATAAATTGCATGTTGATTAATTATTACTCTATTCTATTATTATTTATTATATATAAGTGTTGTGTATTATTTTGCATAGTGGAAACATTTTCACAGATGTTGCATTCACTAAATTATGTTTGATGCATTTTATAAATCCAATAAAGCGTTTCCAAACCATACTCCTGGTGAATGGCATTACATTTCTTTGCATGTAGAATATTGGAGTAGTAGAAAATAAGAGTCAAAGGAAATTCCTTAGTGGTAGTTTTGTGCTTTGGTTCTCTGTGAGCAGGGCTCAACATCAATTCATTTATAGTCCCTTAATCTCCTACAGGCCTCACTTACAAGTTGTACAAGTAATGACCTGCATTAATGGGTCTTGCAGTTCACATTTCAGAAATTAAAATGCAGTGAAATCTATTTGTAATCTGGCTTTCAAAAATAGGTGATTAAAAAAATTACAACCTTCCTCAAGCACAGCTGACACAAAATCCTGCTCTTGTATTATAATGCAGTAGGACAGGTGCGCCCCCTACTGACTGTGGTTATAAAGGGCCTAAATTTACAATTTTCCTGACTAAATACAAATATTATTGTGTTTGTTAAATATTTATTATTTCACAAGCAAAAGAAATCATTGAAGGGATGGATTGCTTTTTCAACCTCATTATAACTGAATGTACAGTGAGGTGTAAAAGTTTGAATTCATCAACAAACAAAAATAAATCTAAGCATTTTTTTTTACATTTACTAAATAATTTATCCCAGCAACACATTTCTTCGTCATTACATAATGAAGGAATTGAGATCATGAGTTCATTTTGATGCATTGATTATTTCAATTTTTATTGTATGTGTCAGCAAAAAAATTTGCAACTTTTGATTTGTTTCATTCATTTGCATATAGCACTACCCAAAAATAAATAACCCAAAAGCATCTCTATCATTTAAGGAATAAACATTACATCCCAACTGCTAAAGCAGACCAGGTTAGTGCACATTTTGGCATGTAAATATAGAAAAGCTATTTAATTTACTTCCCTCAAAGGAGTCAACAAAGAGAAAGAATGATTGACAAATCTCATAATTGGCTGGTTGGTTAATTTAGTCTACTATATCAGTTGTTTAGATGTATAATAATGTGGGGGTTGAATGGAAAATATAAAATATAACTCATCACAGCTTTAGTGTAGTGATCAAGGTCACTGTGAGAATGAGGAGACACCAAACAAGCTAAAACAGGCCTCATCAATCATATGTCAGTTAGAAGACACAAGCAGGCCTGTCCCCTTGTCTCTCTGGCCCTCTTTGACATCGATGCTGTCAGATCTGTGCATGACAAAGCATGGCTTAATGTCCTGTGTTTGATAAGGACATGCATTGGCCATTAATATATGGAATAAATCAGACTGAAGCATCTCCTGTGGACTATTCAATGTGGACTTTCACAATGCTAAAATAGATGGAGTAGATGATAAAAGTGTTTGGAGTCTAGTTTCACTAAAAACACGGCAATCAGGAGAAAGAAGAAAAGAAGCCACAGGAACTGATGGTGATATCATCTGATCTGATCACAAAGGTTTTATTTTTGACATTCGAAGCCTCTGTTGGAGACAAATCACTGTGCCTGCTGGAATGCAGGGAATTAATTAAAGTGGTTTATTTAGGATTTGGCTGGCGCCAGTCATTAAAGCTGTGATCGCACAATTTGCAAATCATCGGCGTGACATTACTCACGTCTGGGAAAAGCTCCAGATCTTAGCAGTAATCCAGGCCAGAGATATAAGCTACAGTACCTTGCGACTTTGGTATTTGGTATTATGCATGATAATAATGCTGTATGGCACTCATCCAGAGTGTAATGTAAAAAAAAAAGATTTTTTTCTTTTCAAAAATCTACAATTTGCAGTGCTTATGGACAGACAAGTAGCAGGTTGGAAGATAAACTAATGCACTGAGAACCAATTCTAGGTTAAAACCCAAATAAGTTGTGTCTTAAAGATGTTAATAACAGAGCATAGTGTTCCCATAATGAAAAGCATTCATTTACATAACATGCATACTTTATTTTTCCCATGGGCATTAATAGCTAAAGTATAAAACATGATGGTGTGCTGTTATAGGAAAACTATAAATTTACCTATGACAGCACATACATAAGAATTGCCAAATATTCAATTTTATAAAGAATAAAACAAAATGTATTATCCATTTAGAATTATATTTAATGCTGTGAACCGTCATTGAAACAAGTTCCTGCTATCACCTATGCTGTAGCAGCTATAAACAGTCTTTCCCTCACCAGCCTCTCTTTTACTTCTCTTTAAATGAATAAGACAAAAAATGCAGCTTGTCATGTTATTGAAAACAATCATAAAACATAAATTCCTCTGTCCTGAAGCCTTTATGATTAATGTATAGATTCTGGCTACTGATAGGTCAGAAGATACTGATTACTTTTCTGTAACAGCAGCTCTAACGCTAACGTAGCTGCAAATCACAAGTCTATACAAATGCACTTGTTCTAATTTTATCATTTCTGTATAACAGAATAAGAATGTGCAAATGCTCATATGGTGAATCTTTTCATAAGAAGATGTTTGTTTCGCATTTATGGAAGGATTCTCTGCTGTCAGCACCTTGTAAAGTCAGAGGTAAAGCTGTAAGTTAAGGTGTTCTGACATCAAATTTCATCAGGGCAGAAGAGATTATACTTGTTTACAGCAACTGAATTGCACAGAGTGGTTTTATTATTTACTTATTATAGTGGTGGCATGTTTCCCAAAGTTCATCATGACTGTAATATCATCACGATATGTATATAAATCAATCAAAATTGTATTAGTAATAAACTGTGCAAAGAAAGTACATTTATATTACAGCTTGTCACAGATGACTTCACTGCTTGACTTTTCATTCACCTCATCATCATAATCAAATGCGGCAGCTCTGTGATCCCCACAAGCACTCTTGGTTGAACTAATAGCTATAATGTGTGTATTGAGTAAGTAATGGACTGTTTGGTTTCCAGTGTGCCCAGTGTAAGGCTTGAGTAAAGAAGCGAGGTCTGTGTTGCTCAGTCAAAGCCTTGTGACAGTGATGTATGGAGCAGGTCGGCTGGTGCTGGACTCATTCTAGGTGTTCTGCGATATGTGATGAATAGATGTGCCTCTCCGGGCGTGTTGTGGATGCATATCACTTTAGTCCCCTAAGGACGAGAAGATCAGTCAAAGCCAGTCTGTGATATTACCCCACCTTCATCTTGCTGGAACAAAAGGAAAAGTCTGAGGACGTGCTCAGTTTAAAGCATGGGCTCACATATGCAAGTGAGTAATTTTTTTTAATCATTCAGATCTACACTAAAGAGCTTGAATTATTTGGTATA
Source organism: Synodontis membranacea (assembly GCA_025674565.1). Classification (NCBI taxonomy): domain Eukaryota; kingdom Metazoa; phylum Chordata; class Actinopteri; order Siluriformes; family Mochokidae; genus Synodontis; species Synodontis membranacea. The sequence goes on from JAOVYU010000026.1 coordinate 17,276,705, forward strand.
AAAGCTTCTTAACAACAGGGTTTTTATTTCAACAATAAAGACAAGGCACAAAAATTTAATGCATGGTGAAAACAAAAGTGATGCAATATTTATTCTAGTAGGAGAAATTCTTAACTATAGAGTTTTCAAGGGGCAGGATGGCATTAATAGGCTCAAACAGAATTTATTTGAGATACTATCACACTTAATTTGTTTTATGCTACTATCCAGTGGATTTTTTTTTTTTTTTTTTTGAGAAACCACATAATCGGTAGTTGAGAGTTGACAGGAATTCCTATGAAGTAACTATGTGTCATTTTCAACAAGAGAACAGAAACCTAGTCTAAAAGTCTAAAAGCACAGAATAATTGCATAAACAGAAGGTCAAACAATTCAGTTGCCTTAGTTGATCAAACTGAACATCTCTGACTTACCACTGACATTTCACTGTTTAATTTGCCTCATATGTATTTAAATCATTGCATGAAATTTTTGAAATCAAATGTTATCATTTTATCATTATAGGTGCAATAATGATGGTTTCTGTTTGCTGATGAGCACACATTACATGCTAGTAAGATAACAGTGTAGAGTAAATGTGCTAATCATTCTGATAACTTTTTTGAGCTAAACATAACAAAGTACACATGTAACGTCTGATTGTTGATGAAAATATTAATATGAAACTAACATTGTAGTGATGCTTTCCCTGCACTAAGGACCTCTGTAAAATTGCACCTGTAAAAATGCCCATAATCAGAAAATCAAATGACTGATGTTTATTGGAGCTTTGTTTATGTTACTAAAAAAAATACACTTTTGAGAACTAAAACAAAAAAGTACTAAAACAGCACAATGTTCATTTTTTTTAAGCTTTCAAAATTGTAAAGTGATGGTGTCCTGTAAGCTATTTTATCTCATTTTTATTTGCCATTTTGATTTGTCCCTCTATGGTATTGTGTTTCCTCCAGGCAACATGAACAATTTTGGCTTGCTGCAACAAAAAACGATTCATCAAGAGGATTGGTCCCAGTACTATCCAAAAGAAATGCAGAAAATTGATATGATCCACTGGCAGACTCTTCTTTCAGCAGGACTGAACATGTGCTCCAGCACAATATTTTCTCTAGTAAAAATCAACCCTATAATTAATGTTCCAGTCATTTTTCATCCAAGATTAAAATATGATCTGTGTTTATTGGTAAGTCAAGATGTATTTTGAATAACTTTATCTCAGAATTATATAAATGTGTGTTATAAAATCATGAAAATATGCATGTTGCCCTGAGGCAACAATGTACCATAATGAAATCACACTATATGATAGCAAAGTTATTAGGTATAATTAGCCAGTACTTACAGTTACTAAGCAATATAAGTAAGCATTTGAAAGCAACATAGTTAGAAGGATCTGAGTTGTTTTCCATTACAGCCATAAATGAACAATCCATCCATTATCTATACTGTGCATCCATTTGGGTCTTGGGAAAGACGTCTTTTGGCGAGATCTGGGGTTCACCCTGGGCAGGTCACCAGTCTACTACACCCACACTCACATTCACACATATGAGTCATTAACAGTAGCCAGTTTACCTTATCTGCATGTATGGGATGAAACACAGGCTATGGGAGAACATGCAAACTGAAGAAATTGCATAGAAAGACAATAGTCAGCCAGGAGATTCAAACCCAGAACATTCTTGCTGTGATGTGTCAGTGTTAACCATTGCAATACCATGCCACCCTCTTTTTGCATATATTATTTTAGAATTTTTGTACATAATACCTTAACCAATTTAAATAACAAAGTATAAAGCAGAGGGAGCACTGCCTGTGCATGATAGGTAGGATGAGATGGCAATTGATGAGGAAGATGATGAGCAAACCAACATGGAGAAAGTGAGAGTGAGGATGAGGATGATGACAAGGGCAAAGATGGAGATATATATGATATGATTAATATGATATGATTAATATATATTAGATATGATTAATAAATGATCAGTAAACAATGACTTTGTAATGCATCTATCTCTTTATATGCATGATAAAGAGTTGTTCCATATACTTTAAACTTAAAACCACTGGCTATGCAGATTGTTGTTTGTGAAAATATTTCCCATTATGGTACAATGTTGCCTCAAGGCAACATAGTCTGAAACTTCTCTATATAATCAATGTCTCTGCTTCAAATGCATCACCTCTAATGTCCTCAGTGTGGAAAAAAAAACCTTTCTGCAGACTTTAAAGCAACGATACTCTTAATTAATTAACAGTGTAGTGTTTTTCTACATGGAACGGCATTCTGTAGTTTTACAACCAAAGCAGGAATTTTAGCATGACTTATTTGTGGTTACATCAAGCTGCCAGACAGTTGTGTTGGACTTATCACTGCTCTTCACTCAAGCTGACATTGCGCAAGAAAAATGGACTTAGGTTCAAGGTCAGAGTTCTAAGTCATTTAGACAAACTCTAATCCATGTGTGTAACTCTGTCCTAACTTCTTCTAGCACTTAAGTCTGTATTTAAGTCTGAGCTCAAGTGCAATTCTGGTATAAAATCCCAGTATTAAAACCCTGAAAACGGCCCATAATGGTTAATGCTTGTGGATAATTCATGATGTTCCTGCTAACACATTGTGCTATGGACCGCAGAGAACTGTTTACAAATCTCCAGTACCCTGAGTATATTCACCACCTGAGGCACTAACTCAGACAGCATGGCCATCAGTATGTCCGCATTTAATAGCTATCTGCTTCATATTATGGCTCATTTAAGGAGAACACGACCCTGGGGAACGATTATGTTAAAAGAACCCAGACGTTTCATCATAGAAATGGATATTAGAAGAGAATATGCTGTCCTATTATGTCCAGCCCAGGCTGTGTCCTTTATGAGCATTCTGCTATTGAACACACCTCTGTCATTCTGGGCTGGTCACAAAATATTCACAGAGACGCAGCAAGACAAACGAGTTCCTGTGCCCTCACTAAGGGCTCTTGTTAAAAACAGGCATTGATCGAGAGGTCAAAGCGGGAGAGAAGTTTAAACATCCGTTGGCCCACAGCCATGCACAATCATTACGGCCCTCTGCTGACTGCTAGGAGAACGGGGCTGAGAGCCAGAGAAACTCGGTGATATACGAGCATAATTATCTCCATCCCTCCACCTCTCGGGGCAGGGCTATCCCGTGACTCAGCCTCGTCCTGCATTCCAACACTGTCCTGCACAATTGCTTCAGCTTGGGCGATTATTCAGTCATGCAGCTCAGCCAGTGCAATCAGCGTTTTATGTGAGAGGTGACAACAACAGTCCTGAGAGCATTTTGATTAAAAAAATATATAATTTAATAAATAAATGATTAGACCTCACCGCTGTGTAGGCTGTATACAGGGCTAGCACGAGTCTCGCTTTCAGAAAACAAAACAAAACTGCCATTTGGCAGCTTAATGGATAAACAGGTTCACTCATACTAGCATTATGATAAAAAGTTAACTCAAGCTAGCATTATAGTGGACAGGCTAAATCATTACATAGCACTAAAATTAATAACTTCAACTATAAATTATTATAGTAACCATGCTAAAGAACAATCTACGATTATAGTAAACAGAATAACTAATGAGCAATGCATAAACAGGCCAAATCATGAAATAGCAGTATATTAGCATTATATTAAACATGCTAACTCACAAACTAGCATAATAGTAATCATGCTCATACATGAATGAGTATTATGAAAACAGGTCAACCCATGAACTAACATTAGCATACGAGTTTTCTTCTTCTTTTAGTGAATTTCTGGCAGGCAGTATACTGTAAAGTGTTATGCTGCCCTCCACAGGAAAAGATTTGCTATTTATGTTATATTTTATAATACAGGACAATTAAATGAAGAAATCTAAGATTGTCCTATCAGCGTTTTGAAAATGTATTTTATATCATTCGCCTTTCACTTCTGTATTTGTTGCATGAAAATACATGATGGGCTATTTCCAAGTTTCCACGTCAACATAAACCATCTGTTTGCCTATAACGTTCAAGTTGCTGCCTAGACCACAATGCCCCAAACTCAGCCTAGTTAGAATACCATCATCCCTTGTACAGATGACTATAGAGAGAAATAATGCCTACCTCTTTGTTCTTCTTTCCACTCTTCTTGCCACTGAAGCTCTAATTTATCCTTGCAAAGTGCAGAAACATTGACCTTTTCCCAACAGGACCTTCAGATCCACAATTTCCCTTAACAGAGATTCTTTAGCCAACTTGTCGGGAATTTTCATTTCAATCAACTCCTGATTGCCCGGGTACCTACAAAAAAATTATATGACAGCCCATATTCTATCCTGAGCAAGCACCACAAGATCTCCTGGAGCACATCGACAAGGAACCCGCAGAATCCGAACAGATGACACTTTTAAGGGGTTTGGCCCATTAAATGGTCATTTTATGGCCCATAAAATTGCTAGTAGTTCTGCCGAAAAACAGACAAATGATCTGATATGTGGATGCTCTGCCGGATTTGAGGATTTACCATATACAGTACATCTCAAACTGAGTTTTCACAGACACTGGGTCCTTAGGTCCATCAGTAAAAATCTGTGTATACTCTTCCAGAAACTGATTTACATTTTTGTGAACATGATTACATGGAAGATTTCTATTCCTTATCTGATCAAGCAAAGACAAATTTACCTCAGGTTCAGAGAGAAACCAGAAAGGAACAGGGGACCAGACATGTCCAGTCATACTTGCTCATGCCCAGTGTTTAGTGCAAACTGTTTAATAAGGTGAAGGAAATTTGTCTCCTTCTCCTTACCTGTAAGTTCCCAGTAATCATCCAAAAGATATGCTGCAGAGCTGTATTTAAACCCAGTACACTTTATCTAATAGTGGAGCCCCAGTTTATTTCTCCTGATTCTTAATCTTGATTCCCCCATTTCCACAAGGAATTGGTGTTGTTCTAAATGTTTCTCAGCAAATTCTTAGGGCCTTTGCCTAATAATTATAATATAATTATTATAAGTACTCATAATTATTTTCAGAATAATTATTATTAATAAATCATAAGCAAGATGTCTCCTTCAACCCCCCAATCACTCCCAGTTAAACTATGAAGAGTGCTATTTACTTTGTTACACTTACAAATGATTTTATCTATATAAAGTTTCCATTTTAGCCTTTTATCCATCCACACACCCAGACATGTAAAGACCTTGACTCCTTCTAAAGGACACTCATACAGGGACTGGTTTAATGCAGGAAGTGTTCTCTTGAAGCCAAAGATCAAGAATATACATTTGAATATCCTTATCCAAGGCATTTTGGGTTTGACAGATCAAATGACCAATTTTTCCCCCTCCTCTAGACGGGGCCATCATCTGTAAATAAGTACTACCCAAATCCTTGATTAAAAAAAACTTTTTAAAAGATGTCATATATCTTTACATTAAAGAGGACTGGACTAATGACTGAGCCTTGGGGAGTACCATTTTCAATGTCAACAATTAAAAAAAAAACTCCCCCAACTCTCACCTGAATTGACCTATGATTGAAGAAATCCTTTATCCAATAAAAACATTCTGACCTTAATATCTGCATCAGGGAGTTTAATAAGCACACCCTCCCTCCACATGCATGCTTTTTCAATATCTAAGAGCACCCCAATTACTTATCAGCTTTCCCAATATCTTGGTCTAAAACTGCAATGGAATCACCAGTTCTTCTTCCGATTCTGAAACCATCTGATACCGTTTTGATAATTCACAAAAAAATGACCTGGCTTCAAGGAAATATAATAATCTGTGTGTAACCATTACCTTCCCATTACCTTGCACAGAACAGATTTCAGTGCTATATTGGAACTATTACTTTGTGCTTATATTTTGCTGGTATCTTGCCAGCCTCCCGGATGTATTTAAAAAGAGCAAGAATTTCTTTTATGTTATCTACTGTAGATGTTTATGCAATTCATAGCTTATCTCATCTTAGCCCAGAGTGGTACTGTATTTGCTCCAGCCTGCACTGCATCCATAAGCTCTTTCAAAGAGAAAAACACAATGTAGGAGCTGTTTCTTCACACAGATAGTTTAATCTCCATTTTTCTACTTTCAAAACTTCCTCCCTCATCCTGAAACCCTCCTCTCCTAGAGACTCTGAATTATGAACATCCTGGAAAATCTTAACACACATATCTGCCTTTTCTTTACTATTTACAGCCTCAGTACAGCCCTCCTTCAAAATTGGCATTGCTGTCTTGAAAAATTTATCAAACATTTTATGGATTCTGGACCATATTTGCCTGACAGGAATATCCTGACCAAGTGTCCCACAGCATGTTCTCCAACATTTCCCTTTTTCATCCTTAATAATTATTCTTACTAGTGTTTTGCATCATTTATATGGCTGAATAGGGTGCTTATATAAATTATTAAATGCTTGCTTTCTCTCCTTCACTGCCTTATCACAGTCTGCATTACACCATGGAACAATACGATCCTTTGGGGCCTATCTTCATTTCCTCTAAAGCTACAGCTGTACTTTCATTAAATTTCTCCCATTCAGCTTGAGAAAAATCAAACCTTTTACTCTATGCCCAAAATCCATAGCTAGTGACCTTCAAACTGGCTCAAAACTGAAAGTGATCACTATTCAATCCTCTAACTCGTTCTAAGGCTGGTGTAGCAAGCATTAAGTATAAAAAAGAAATTTTAGAATTAATTTCAAATCAAGTTGGTCTGCTATCATTTATAATTGCTAAATTAAAATTGCAATCATAGAATCATCTTTCCTGGCTTCCCCATAAGGGGTTATGAGCCTTGAAATCTCCTACCTAGATGGCAGAGGAGCATACCATACTTGCTATCTACTTTCTCTTTTTTTTTTTTTTTCTTTTTTCTCAGACATAGATAGAATTAGAGGTTTACACAGGTGATAGAAGCTGATTAAGTTTATTTTGCCCTGAGAACTCCATACATCAACTCTCAGGCATTCAAAAGGCACTCACACTCACAAACCTTATACTGAATCCCTGATTTGATAAATGTAGCACATCCACCACCTTGCCTATTAGGCCTATTTCTGTGCAGACATTCAACCTGGAAAAATACAATTAAGGCAACGGTTCAACCATGTTTCCTGAACACATAAAAAGTCAGGTTTAACCTGACAATCCTGAATACATTTCTTAAATTCCTGTCCTTTGGAAACAAGACTTCTTGCATTCCACTGAAGGATGTAGACCATCAGAAAAGATTTTTAAACATCATCCAAATCACACTCATCCATATCCATTCTTTCCTCCTTCTCATCCCCTCACTCAGTGTGACTTATCCTTTAAACTCAAACACCTGACTGCTGCTTCAGACACAAACCTAATTATTTCAGACCTACATCAACTATAAATGCAAGAAAGGATCCCTTGTTGGTTACAACTTTGTTCTGATAGGTGTTCTTCAACAACTGACTGAGTCACTTAGTCCTATCACATTTTTAAGGCTTCTGCATAGAAGAGCTTGTGCTGATCACTAATCTCCTGAACTTGTTTTGCTTTGACCAAGTGACAACTCTCTTTAAATGAAGCCGTATGATTTCCCCACGTCCTGGAGGACGTAGCCATATGTATATATCGTTGGTATTTAAAACAATGGAGTGGAGGTCTTTGATATTTCTTGACTTGAAATGATAAGCATCCAGTGAACACACTTTTCCATCAAAAGTTTGCATTACTGGAGAATTAGGAGAAGGGTTTCCACCTTCCCGGGGGGTTAAACCAATTCACCTCATTTACTTTCCCTCCCTTAATATGTTCATCATTTCCCATTAGGGGAAATCCATGTGTCATGCCCCTCACCCACACACTTCAAAACATCAGCCACTTTAAACAGGTTCATTGCTTTAAACCCTTGTTCAACCTGGTCTTTCAGTTTGAAAATAATTCTATTTTCCTCAACAAGTTTTGGCCATATTCAGGACTCGGTCACGGATTTGGCCACGGTTTCCATTCATTTCTAAAGAAGTGTCAGTTCAATCTCACTTTCCCTTCAACTTGGAACTCTCTTCCACCCTTTCCCAACCTAGATTTACTCTCTCACTTGTAGAAGTAGCACGGTTAGAAGAAGTAGTAGAGTTCAAAGTGATATAGGATAATACTGCCCTCTTGTGGCCATGTAGCATAATGGCACTCCCGCTCAAATTACAGACTTGACACAAACAGCACAATTGTAAAAAATATTAGATTTATTTCCCTTAGAAAAAAAAAATGTGTACATGACACATGCACAGTCACACCATAGTCATGAACATTTGCTTTACTCTTTTTCCTTTAATTCACCAACTGAGCACACAACTCTAGACTTTTTTTTTTTTTGGAGAGACACCATGAATAATGCTTGCACTGTTCAATATGAAAGTTCAACACATTAAAAAAAAGTATAAACATTTATAAATTATCTACAAATGGAGAAAAGTACAAAAGATTAAAAGCGTTGTGACAACATACACATCTAAACACAAACAAAATATTTAGAATTACCATTTTACATTAGTCATATCTATCATTATATAGCTTTTTTCTATTTATACAGTGTATTTAGTGTATTTAGAATTATTCATATGGTTAAAATAAAATATACTTAATTTTTTTCCTCTCTATCTTTTTTTTTTTTTTGGCAGAACATGAGAGTTCAGACATCTTGTGCATTCCTTTGTGGCAGTTGAACTTTCCTCACAAACATATCAAAAAAGGAATAATATAAATGAAATAAAATAGAACATCTACTCCATTTGACACAAGTACAATCTTTGCACAGCATATTA
>JAOVYU010000026.1:17312095-17324377 GCA_025674565.1 Synodontis membranacea
AGAGGGCTCTAATAATGTTAAAAACCGTATTTAGAAGGTCATAAACAGGTTTTCTATGCTCTAACTACACGGAAATATTACTTCGCGGAAATTCACTTAACACGGCACAGTCTGGAAGGAATTAACCGCGATAAACGAGGGTTTACTGTATATATACATATATATATATATATTAGGGTGTTGTATCAGCAAATGTCTGCACTCAAAGGAACTCATTTTGAGTCTGTTTCAGACGTGAAGAAGAAAACAACGTCTTCTGAGACAACTAGCGGAAGAATATTTACAATACTGCACTGCATTGATCAGTGGAAGACCAGAACACAGCAATATGTAGTTGCAGAATTGGAATACTCACACATACACACACACACCACACACACACACACACACACACACATACACAAACACACACACACATATATACATACTTCCATTTTAGTGGTGCTTTACTGTGATTTCTATTAAAAAAAAAATATTTTCTACATACAGTTTTAGTCTATGTTGATGATGAATTTTTTTTTTTTTTTTTTAAAGTTGACGAATTTGGATATGTCCTGTTACTGAAATTTGATTTATTGAAGACATGAACAGGTACGTTACAAATAAATACAATTTTGAAAACATTATTGACAATCAAAGACGTGAATGAATGAAAATATGTGCCAAATGAGTAAATGGCTTTCAGTCATTCCTGACAAAAAGGAAACCATCCAGTATTTTTAATATGTATGTATGAAAGCTGTGAGTAGGTACCCTTCAAATAAAGTGCTTGATATTATAACTGATGAGTTAGTGGACGTTCCTCACCTTTAGGTCTTGCTCAAGATTCTCCAGTTTGCCTTGGAGCTCATCCTTTTCCCGTCTAGCCGCGTCCCTCTGCTCGCTTACACTCGCCAACTTCTGTCGGAGCCGTTCATAGTCTGACTTTATCTTTACATGACACCACAACAGGAAAAGAAATGCGAGAAAAGTAATTTAAAGAGCTCTCGATCAGACTGTAGTGTTCTTACGTGCACTGTGGATCTTGTTTCCTGTAGTGATGAATCGGAGAACTGAGGACTTAAACAAAATCTATTGTGGCAAAGTACACACAAAAACTCCGCTGATTCAGCAGCACACAATCTACATTTTTCACGAATCATGAAAAAAAATATTGTTGCTCACCCAAACATCATTTATCTTCCTGACATGTTAATTTATTAGGAGTTGCACTTCCTGCACTAAAATCTTTATGTCCGGTCCCATAAAGCATAAGAATGAAAAATATGAATCTGTGGCAATCTCTAAAGACACACAATTAAAGATGCACAAAGGATTGAAGTTGAATGTTAGGAGAAACTAGGCTGTAAAATTAACCCTATTTCTATGTCCCATTAATCCTTTCCTATTTATTTATTTATTTAATGGCCATTTATCATAGAACATAGTTAATCGGTGGAAACATGGCCAGTGTCGGACGTTTGCTTCTTTAGTTCCGCACTGGAACTAGGAGTCTCGTGTAGCTAAAAAGTAATGGAAATAAAATGCAAATCACTTCTATAGTACAGCTTTGCCTTCAAACTTTATCATGCCCTTTACCTAGGTCTGATAAGTGTCGCTACCCAATCTGTGTCCCCTACCGTATTTGTATTGTGTATCTCAACGCATACACACCCCTTACTGTCCTTGTTTTAAACACTACACGATGTGTATAATTTCATGACTGTCATATTTAAGTATAGTGGCTCTAGCAGGAATAGAATCAAATTTTCACATCGAATTATCATTATCAAATTATCATTATCAATTTTTACACAACAACTGTCTCTTGAGTGTAACTGGAAAGTGCTGCATTTACGCTGAAACTTCGCATTCCAGAACACACCGCCGCCTACAAACGTGGCCGCAACACCCAGCCGCAACACTCCTCGACACAGTCGCACAATTACTGGTTTTGCACACTTGTTGCCCATTATATTCCCACCCTAAATAAACAGACAAATAAACCGACGTAAATACTCAGTGATAACTACCTGACTCGACCAAGCCTTGACTGTTCACATTCTGCTACTCTGGGTAACACCCAAAGTCTAATGGACAGGTGGAAAAAAAAAACTCCTTTAAGGTTTTTATGATAAAAAACATGTTTTTATTGGTTCGCATGTTATAAACATGGATACTGGCTTTTTAATGAATGTCCAGTACAGGTCAGACAGCCAACTCCGGCCAAAAGAGACACACCAGAGAGATGACATCTCCCAGCCAAATAAAGCTCTGCACTTGCACCTTCTCCACACCAGGAGGTAGCAGTATGCGGAGAGAGAAAAACAAACATAATTCCACCCTGAAGCCAAATGACTTTCTTCATCAGTGTCACTATGTAATCCACTTCCCCTGCCAAATTGCACTGTGCATGCATGGTGCAAAACGGGCGTGGAACACAGAACAGAAGGTGATTGGGTTTTTTCCGCCCTGTTTTTTTTTTTTTTTTTTAATTTACTTTTACCTATTTCTGTTTTTTCTTGTCCTGAATACAAATGCAATACACTGCCACCTGCTGGTTTGGGAAAGGTGCATGTGCAGAATGTTTGTCTGTTTGGCTGTCAGCGTTGTCCCTCTGGGGTGTTCAAGCACTACATTTGGCCCGAGTTAGAACGGGTTCTTAGATGTTTAAGATTAAAATGTCGTGACTTTACCCTTCCACTCCTATTTATACACTCCATAATCTGTGCTGTCACAGTCGCAGAATCACTCGGGGCAGACACATGCTTCGTCTCATTTATCAAGATATATTTAATTAAAGCAGGACCGAAGAAAGAAGTCGATCTGTAATTCACATTCCCCCCAAGCATGGCCGACAAGAAAACGCCTGCCCCGATGTCAGAGTGCATCTATCCTGGGCCTATGTACTCCATCTGACCAGTAATGTTAACACATCACCCATATGCTGAACGAGTCCTCGATCACACAGTAAGGACGGGCGAGAGCAGGCAAGAGGCAGCGTGGGCAAGTCACTATCTGATTGAGCAGCAGGCATTTTATCTCCGGCACTGCTCTGGGGTTCGAACAGATGGTTCCTTTTCACTGGGCAGCAAGAGAAGAAGAACAGGATGGGGATTATGCTGAGAGATAGACAAGCCATGGCCAGGCCACTTGGCAAACAGCACCATCGATAACAACACCATTAGTGGCCGGAGCCCCAATCTGCTGTTCTCAGATTGTTATCCATTTTCTGTGGCGAGGAGACACTGGTTACAGTTTGAATACCACCGGAACTGCTCCGAATAACAGCTAGATGCTGAATGTAAATGTTAACCCCCTGAGCCTCACATTACGTTACTGAAAGATTTCTGGGTTGTTTTTTTTTTGTTTTTTTTTTTTAAGATTTTTTTATTGCCTGCATACAGGAACAACCAGAATGAAGGCATTTCAGCTACACTGTGCACATGGCAATGCACACAAATTGAACTTCTCATCTCGCAGACATACATTTGAGGGAGAATCGCGCAAAACAAGGTGGAGAAATGATAAGTGTCGCCTGATTGCATATTCAGAGTGCACACAACATCAACACTGTCTTTTGTGCATCACTAAAAGCAACTGAAATTAACTGGCATCAGTGGTGACCGGAGGGGTAAAATGGGGTAAAAGAATCCAGAAAAATACTTGCAACATTTTAGGCATAAAATATTATGCACTAACAATAGGTTTGATGAATCTTATAAATATCTTTTTAATTTAACAAATAATATTTAACAAATGGGAAATATGGGTCCGGAGTTGCATGACATTTTTTCATACATCAGCTGAAAGTGTAGACTTTCTAGGGAACTGTGCAGGAATTACAGCACTCTTGTGGGAACAAAAATGATCCCCTTATTATTTCTCTGACAAGTAAGCAGATCAAAGGTTTACAGTTGATTTCGAGTGTCACGTTTGTTTATGGAATCGAGTCATTTCTCAATATGAGGTCTAAAGAATTGCCGCTGCCAACTCAACTCTGTGGTACATTCTGAAAAACAGAGAATGCACTGGTGAGCTCAGGTACACCAAAAAGGACAGGAAGACCATGGAAAACAACTGGTGGATGACAGAGGAACTCTTTCCTCGGTGTAGAAAAACCCCTTCACAACAGTTGGCCAGATCATGAACGTACTCCAGAAGCAAAGCTTCATCAGAGTAAATATAAAGGATTTACCACAAGATATAGGCCATTGGAATGCCCATAAACCAGGATGACCGGATCAGAGTTACCCAAAAACATCTTTAAAAAAAAAAAAAAAAAAAAAAAAAAAGTCGGTAGTGTTCTGGAACTTTCCATGGACGGATGAGGCAAAAATCAACTTACACCGGCATGCTGGGAACAGAAGAGTATTGAGAACGGAAGGAACTGCATCATCCGTAGTATACAGACCTTATATTATCGATTAGACCGTGGTGTCAGATTGTGTTAGACTGATGCAGTAGAAGCCACATGAAACTTTTTAAGAGCTGAGTAAAAATCAGACATATGATCTTTTGATTATCTACCTACCTCCTCGTACTGCTCCGCCTTCAGGCTGTGACTGAAGAGCTGGAGGTTGAGGCGTTTCCTCTCTTGTTTTGCCCGCTGCAGCTCATGCTTCTGTCAGATAGAAACAGGAAGCAGCTCATTAAACTTGTGCGGTGCGGTAAAGCAAGAAGTGGAGAATTCAGCATGCATTCGGAGCAAGGAGGCTAGTGAGGACGCAAACAGTTATAGCAGGTTTCGTCCAATCCGTTTCATAAATAAAAAAAATCCGTTTCAAAAAAACTTTCTGATTCAGTTGTGCATATATAGTGATAAAACTCCAAACTGTTAGCCAATGGGTCGTCACTGTACCAGAAAATGATGCCACGACTTTATATTGGCTCGGTTTTTTGTGCGTTCATAATTGTAACCCAGTGATATAACGGTATCGTATTGGATTGTTTTTCCAGGCAGTTTCCGTGGTCAGAGATAAAAGCATCTGTGGCGAGAAGACACATGAAGCCAACCACCTTGCTCATTTAAGGGGCTGGCTCACCCTTCCCAGAATCCAATGCATTGTTCATTTTTATTTGAAAGCACGAGACCGCTACCCTGTGCAGCAAAACCTCCACCACTGTTCGTGACCATTTAGAATCCCATTTTAAACTTTTTCTTCATAAGAGGAAGCTTTGAGCAAAATATGCCTTATCTTTTCTAACAGGACCATTGTACGGAATAACCATATGAAAATGGAAAGTATCGAGTGAAAGAATTGAAAATATAGATTTTTTTTTTCCTTTTTTGGACAAAATATCTTCAATTTCATGTTACAGTTTAAGATCTATTGTCTAGGATTTCACCAGATTGCTGCAGATTGTTTATGAAACATCAATGGTATCAACACAACTCACAACTCGCGCTGACTGAGGATTCTGGGAAGGGTCACCCGGCCCCTTTAAGTGAAGGTTAATTGGAAAATGTAACAAATTTGCAGACAGGGAAGATATACATAAATTTGTTATTATGGTGTTATGGCATTGCTATAAGTAGGGCCGATGGATAAGGGATTTTTGGCACCAGTACCAATAAAAAAATTCTATGATTTACGAGATATTACCAGCCAATACCAACCAAGAGAGAGAGAGCTACAAAATTGTGGTCAAAAACATTAAACAGATAAAAAATTATATATTAGGCTTACGATGAATTCTTTGAACTACTGTTTTTCTGGGGCAGAATGATTGTACAACATGCAGCTTTAAAACAAACAAAAAAAATAATTTGGTGCACAAGTTTTAATTTATTATGGGTTTTCTGAAATTAATACAGAACACCTAGCATTTGGTTAAACGCCCCTTAGCAAGTTTCACCTTGACCAGATACTTTTGGTAGCCAACAACAAGCTTCAGGCAGAACTGTGGTTTGATATTCCTGGCTCAGACAGGAAACCAACAACATTTTTAAATACAGTCTACATATCTTCGAAAGAGCTGAGGTCAGGACTTGTTTTAAGCTTAATGTTATCTGCTTTATCCATTCCACAACTAGCTTTGATGTCTGCTTGGGGTCACTGTCCTGTTGGAACACCCAATTGTGTCCGAGTTTCAACCACCTAGCTGATGGCTTGACGTTATGCTGAAGGTTTCCGAGGCTCTTTTATGATTTCATCCACTTTGTGTAATGCACCAGTTCCACTAGCAACAAAACAGCCCCAGAGCTTGATGCTACCACCACCATGCTTAACAGTCGGTACAGTGTTCCTCTCTACCTCTGGCCGTTGTGGCCAAACATCTCAAATCTTTTTTCTCATCTGACCATAAAATGTTCCTCCAGAAGGCTTTGTCTTTGTCCATGTGGTCAGCTACAAACCTACAGTTGACCTTGCAGGTGCCGATTCTGGATCAGGTGCTTCTTTTTTTGACGGCAGCCTATCAGCCTCTCCATGGCGATATAAAACTCGCTTGAGTGTAGACAGTGTTCCAGCAGCTCCCTATTCATGGCAGGACTTTGATTTGACGGTTCTGACCATCCCAACAATCCTCCTCTCACTCCTCTCACTTCCAGCAAAGTGGCTACAATTCTGAATAACTGGTAGTTGTGTAGAGTTTTCAAACTGATGATCTTTGAACTAAAAAACTAAACTACAATTTACGAACTGTACATATATGATATTAACTTACAAGTACAACTGAAACGGACTTTTTTAAATAGTTGAACGCCTTCATCTGATTCGCACTCCTCTGCTACGCTGCGTGGGTCAGTTGACCCAAACGTTTTTTGGATCCATTTTTTGTCTCTCCATTTCTTTTTTTTAACTGTAATTTATTGGCAGTTATAAACGTCAAATACTAATTTGGCAAATAGCTCATATCAGTCAACAATACTGGCATGTCGATTTATCTATCGGGCAGGCCCTAGTCACAAGCTTTTCTGAAAGCTTAGTAAACTGATTACTCATAAAACTCATTACAGTGTCATAGATTCACAATGGCCGTTCCTAAAATATTCCTAAGCATCAAAATGACAGTCACTGTAGTTAAGGGCCAAAGAAAATAAACATAACTATGTTACGACAATTTTATGATTCACTGAGAAACCCAGGCGCGCTGCCACGCCCGCGGATCCCACCTTACATTAATCAGAGCATGATCACTATAAACATTCTATATTTTATAGCGGACAGAGCAAAAGCACTGGTTATTGCTCTACACACCATCTTACTAATTCTCTTAATAAACACTTAACGGGCCAAACTGTAATACAGGAGCAGACTTACTGGCTCACAGGCTTACTGAAGCTAACACTTTCCTCCAGGGCACAAATCCCTTTAGCCTGCACAAACTACAAATGAGCTCCACTTTGTCACCCTTCATTTAATGTGCCAAGAGAGAAAGCGAGCTATAAAAAGAAACGCACCGCTCTCCGCCATCATGCAAATCTCACACTGCCAAAAAAATAAATAAAAAATCAGCAAAAGAATCATTTAAAGATGAAAATAACATCAGAAGCGTCGAGTGTTAATCGTGGCCGGGTAAATACCTACTGTATGAGTAAAGCTATTGTGACCATTTAATATGCAGTGTGTATTGATTAAGCATGGCTGAGATAGAACTTACTGAAGCACTGCCTTTGGGTTTAATGTTAATGATTCAGGATAAAGCAGCATATACAGTAGTGCTCATCTATTTTTGCCCTGGAAAGCTGTGTATTTTACAGAAAATAAAAATATCAATAAACATATTATTGTGGCAATTTTACTATAATTACTTTGGCAAACTCCAACTTAGTCTCACAGAAAAAAAAAAAAAAACAAAACAAAACATTCCAGTACAACTTATCTGCAGCAACTTCTATAAGCTGAATGTCAACATTCTGGCAGCGTATCAGACTTTCACTCAAACGTTCTGCGCCAAGGTACGTTAATGCTGCGTGACTAAAAATTGAAACCTGATGTCTCGATCATTGACGACAAATCTTTACAGTGATCTTTATAAAGTTTCTTTATAAAGCGCCGGTCCATACACCACGTAATTCAGAGTGCTTTAAAAAGAACAGAGACTCGAAGCTAATACAATTTCAAATTAAAATACATTTAAAAAAAAAAAAAAAAAACAAGGGATTTATGTGCTAAGGGATTTCGAAAGGATCATACAGGTCGAGGAGTGAGGTTCCGTAACATTAGACATACTAAAATGTTTTAACGGTAAACGCTAAGACATTTCCCCGAGCTGTGGCTTATAAAAGCCACATCTAAAGTGCACTTTAACAGCCGTACAACAGGTCCTACCATTTCAACCCTTTGCTGATGTTGACTTCAACTTATGACACCGCCTCAGGCTCGACTCCCTTTTTTTTTCTTCTTTTTTTTTTTTTTTACGAGAAAATTAAAAATCAAGACAAAACTTTTAACCCTAGATTGGTCTTGTAATTTAAATGGAACCCCGAGAACTGAAGTATGCGTCTGACAAAGCACAGTTTTAAGGAGTTTTTAAGGAGCTTGTGGATTAGAAGAAGACTTTAAAGGCCACTCACTGTCATTTGGTTCTGACTAAGTGTTCTGTCTCCTCCTGACTCCTTCACATGTCAAAGTGCATCAGGCGCCCTGCTTCTATCTGGCGTCCTCCTAATCATCAGACTGAACCGGGCTTCTCTGTGTGTCAGATGCAGCATCAACACGACAAGACAGCTTCTGTACACTGGGACATTGAACACAACGTGGCCTGGCACAAATCTCCTGCGAGTATTACGTGTATTTGTGACAGTGCAGCTGGGAACGTTCAGGACGTCATGTTCCATCCATCAGACCACCAACTATTTAAAGAAATAGCACACAAATAAAAATCCAATGTACTCCGATCTACAACGGAACTCTGCTGTAAAGCTACTGTACTTCTGTGTCACCCGAAATCTTTTTATGTTCTTCAGTGACTTTTTCACCATTTAGCTGTTTCCTGAAAAGTTAAAACAGTGGCCATACTGGACATTCACTAATTTGTCTACGTTCTTTTCCCTGCCCCTAGACCCTATCTCTCAAAGTTTAAAGGCAGAAATTGAAGCAGAAGTCAAATAGAAGAAAGGTAAACTGGAAGAAAAGTTGCACTGCAAATGAAAAAATTTTACAAATGTGCTTCACGGGACACCAATATCTGGAAAAGGTTTTGGATAGCAGACTTGCATGACTTGTTAATTTCATTTGCCTCGTATAACTTTAATGGAGGGCAAGAGAGTATATAAAAAGATAATAATCTCGCATATAACGTTCATTCCAATAAACCACTGTTTAAACAATCTTTACAACCATGGTGAGCATTAAAGCATTTCAGAACGCATAACATTGTTGAACCTTGAGGTGGATGGGCTACAACAGCAGGAGGCCACATCTGGTCCCGCTCCTGTCAGTCAAAAACTGGAATCTGAGGCTATCATGGGCACAGGCCCGCAGAAACCGGAAAGACAGAGATTGGAAAAGAGTCTGTGGTGTCTTCCAGTCTTCAACTATATACTTTCAATGAGCCGAACAGGTGCGGTGTGTGAAAATCCGAGGAGAGGAGAGGAGAGGAGAGGAGAGGAGAGGAGAGGAGAGGAGAGGAGAGGAGAGGAGATCAGCAGTTTCTAAAATTCAGCCCATCTGGCACAGTCAAAGTCACCGAGATCACATTTTTTTGAGATGGAGATTCTGCCTCTTTTCAGTCTGTACTCAGCAATAAGTGACTCGTTTGCCATTTTGTTCTAAACCATGTCTAGATGTGCTATTTGGACAGATGAAGAATCCACATCAATCATCATTGTTACCCTGACAGGATAAAAGGCGGACCGAAAATGAATTGTTTCACACGCAAACATCTGCAGAAAGAGACAGTAACTGAAGCTGACACCGTGGGCTGATCTTTAGCTCCAAGTGCGGCTCGGAGAGGCTCAGCTCGACCGTGCACACAGTCATAGAGAAATGAAGCAGTTTCCCCCCACAGAGACAGAGCACATGTGAGGTTCAGGGTTCAGGCGAAATTCAGTTTTGCACTTTATATTGAAAAGGGCACAGGAACACAGGGGCAAGATGAAGAGAAAGAGCTTCCAAAAGAGTTTAAAGGTCCTTATTATTCCTTAGTGTATCTGAAACACATCTCCAGCAATTTTTTTACTCTAAAATTAAAGTCTATGCACTTTTATTAAATTGTTGTAAATTGCCCCCCCACCTCTAACTTATCCACCAGTCATTAATATTCATAAAGTAGACTTCATTAATATTCATTAGCTTGCTAAGAACCTTGTCCATGAATGAAGAAGCATTTTTAAAATCAGATTACTGTATGAGAAATGAGCAGTTGGGAGAAAAGGAAGCAGCATCACCAGAAATGAGCTTTAACCAGAGATGACGGAGGAGGGATTTATGTGCGGGTGGAACAGATATAAGATTTATTGTTTTCGTTATTGCTCGCTGCTTGTCAGTATGTTAATTTAATAAATTGCATTGATCGCATGCGCCGAACATGATCTATAACCCCTCGAGTCAGTGACCCTAGACTGAGAGTTGTTCTTCTCTCAAGCTCATCACTGGAGTCGGTCAGATTATAGAGTCCAGATCAAGCTGATTCAGTAACAGCTGCCAATTACCAGCATTTCAGTGGAATTCATGCATATACAGTACTGCGTATTTTTTGCGTACAAATAGTGTTTAAATTACATTTTATGAATTCTGCCTTATTGATTTAGTACAAAAACAATTCATATTCCCAAACATTACTTTTCCCAAAAACCCAAAAATAATAATAATTGTAATAATAAAAATGTTTGTTCAGTAAAGAAAGCAACATATGTAAGAGACCACTTTTCAGACACAAAATAATGAAGGCTCCTGGGTTTTGCTGCAAAAACAGAAGCAATTGCGATAGTCAAAATCTCCGATAGTCAAAAAAAAAAAAAGGGTCATCACACCAAATATTGACTTAGTTTAGTTCATCACTGTTTACTGCATGTTGTAATATTTTTATTTTAAGTAGGCAGATTTTTATTTTCATAATTTTTGAAGTCACCGTTACTCTACATCATTTCATGCCTAAGACTTTTGCACAGTACTGTACATGCATGTTATGAAATAACACCAAACAGCAATGATTATTAGCAATTCTATACTACTAAGGCTGTTTGTTGCCTGCCTCGGACAACAGTGTGATCAGGCTGCATTTGGGCAAACGAGCAAATCAGTGATTAAAGCATTTAAATGAACAGATTCAAATCCAAATATTGTCTCACTGAAAGGCAGAAAAAAAACACATAAGATAACATCTATCCATCCATCCATCCATCCATCCATCCATCCATTTATCTATAAGCTCTTATTTTTCTAAGCTCACTAGAGTGTTCTGTGCATCATCTTACACCACATATTAGTGCCCCAAATAGTGATGGAAAATATTATATATTTGAATGAATAATTATTAACTAAACTAAATAATAATTATATAGTGGAGCAGCTTCTATAATGCTATTTGGAAATGACTACTTTGAAACAAGTGAAAAAGTGGAAACAAAGGTTTTATTTGATTGAATTAACGAAATGCATTCATGTAATTCATGAAAGCAACATCAAACGCCAATGCAACCCAGCCGTGGATGAAGATGAATGAATTTATGCTTACATGCAACACAGACTTTGAAAAAAAAAAAGGATCCTGGGGAACCACTGTGATTAAATTACACTGCAAGAGCACACCTACAAAAGAAATGAGTTGACTTGCAACGTGCACGTAAAGGGCCGACTCACGTGTGGATAACATATCACTAGCGGTGCTTAAAAAGAAAACGAGAGCTTTTTTGCCCACTGAACTGAAAAAAAAAAAACAATTGCAAAAAAAACAAATAACAGGAAAAATTTAATTACATAATATAGGACCTTTAATAGCCTCAAACAAAGATAATAAAGTCCCACTCCTGAGTGAACAGCTGCATGGTTGGTCCCTCAGCACCGTAAATCACTGCCTCATTATTCCTCCCTCTGAGATTTGTGCTTTATATAGGAGGCCAAGTGTCACATTTCTGCAAGTTTGCATTTTACCCCAAACACAAAATCCAATAATAAAATGCTGCATGCGTGTACACATGCGGCCCAGTTCACCTCAGAACCTGGAGATCAGAGGCAAGTTTTGCTCGGGACAGAGGTGCATTTTCGTAAGATTGTTGGGAATTTTCTGCTGTAGTCTTAAATAACATCCCCAATCTTCCCCAATTGTTCATTTGCAGAGTACTCACATTCATTACTTAAGTGAAAGTACAGATACCACTGGTCAAATGTTACTCCAATACAAGTGAAAGTCATG
>JAOVYU010000026.1:17401330-17412978 GCA_025674565.1 Synodontis membranacea
AATAGTGTGGACCAGTGATGCGCGGGTTGATCCAAAATGAGCGGTCACCCGTGGTTACGAGTCATCCAAAAATATTTGTAATGATATTCGGGTCGCGGTCGGTCGGGTCGTTTGAAATAAACTGCTGAGCGCACCACGTCAGCGAGCGCACCATATGAAAAAAATGCGGGTTAGGAAGCGGGTCGGGTACAATATTTTCTTTTTTTTTTTTTTTGCGGTCCGGGTTAGTTGAAAACGTCGGTCGGGTTCGGGTTGTTTATACATTGACCCGCGCATCACTGGTGTGGACCACTATTTTCCTTTTGATCCTCACAATTTTGGAATCCAGTCGCGGGCCGGATTGAATGACTCAGCGGGCCGGATTCGGCCCGCGGGCTGCCAGTTGATGATCAGTGCTGTACACCGTTAGGAATGAACACCGCCTCACTGGGGTGGATATAAAAATGAAAATGCATAAAAGTATTGTTATTATTTTGTATTAAAGTTTATAAAGTTTCTATTTAAATAGAGCCATAAGTACTATAAGTAATACTGTTTCCTAAAGAAGCAGGTTTTATTTTAACCAACTATTCGAAAGAAAAATTGAAGCCAAAATATTTGCATATCAAAAAGAAAAAATAAGCACTGAACTCAATTTAGAAAGGTTTGCTAACTCCTTACGATTTGTTTACCCAGTATCACACATCAATCTAATATTTACATCACGGACATCCTTGGTTTGTGTCCTTGGTTTTTGTAAATTTTAAACATTTAATTTTCCACCGGTGTGGCACCCAGGTTCTCCTATAGCCTGGAGTATGTTGCTTTGCTGCGTTTTTACTTGTTATTAGGGTGTTGCATGAGTTTGTGGCTTTGTAAATATCTTTAATTGTTTATCAAAACTCCCTGTAAAAGCAGACAAGAACTGGTTCACCATTTCAAAAATTGAACTGGAGCTAGATTATAAGCCAATAAGTGGTAGACCAAAGGAAACAGAAGACGAGGAGCTGCAGAAACTGTTGGGCGAAGATGTGACACAATCAATTCAAGATCTGGCACAATGTTTGAATACAGATCATTCTACTGTTCTAAGGCATGTGAAGGCAATGGGAAAGATTCTGAAAGTTGGTAGGTGGGTTCCACATGCACTTTCTGAGAGAAATATTACACTGCTCCCTTGTGACCGAAAGAAAAGTTTTCTTTTGTTTTGTTATTGTTACTGGGGATGTGAAATGGGTTTACTATGATGACCCAGAATCTAAAAAGTCTTGGGTAGATTCAGGTCAGGTATCAACTTTGACTCCAAAAGTCAATATTCATGGCAAAAAAAAAAAAGTTCTTTTTTGCATATGATGGGATTGCAAAGATGGGATTCTTTTTTTACAAGCTGCTCGGTCCTGGATGAACTGTCAATGCTAAATGTTACATTTATCAATTGATCAAATTAAGTGAAAAAAAAAAATCAATGAACTACGATCAACCAGTGGCCATTCCCAAAGAAAATCATCCTCTGCCGTGACAATCCAAGGTCATGTTGCAAAAGTGATTGCATGATTTTAATTGGATTTCCACTTGTTTAGGTCACTGCAACATATACCCTCTGACCAACATTTGAAAAATTTAAGGATATAAACAATTGCATAGATGAAGTCATAAAATAATGTATAATTTTAGAAAATCATGTTTGTTCAAATAAAGCCACAAACTTATGCACCGCCATAATAGACAGTGATACGTTTATTAACACAGCCTAATTAAGCAATGTTAGCTATACTACATATGCTATAGTCATCGCGTTTGACTATATGTACAAAATTAAAATTCTAAGAAATGCAGCAAAAACATGAGCAGGTCGAAACCAGTCACAAGTGACTTATCTAGGTCTGGGTCCCTGGAAACCAGTTTGGAGATCATTGATGTATATTTTAGACAGGAAATTTCAAAATTTTTATATATGTGAAAACTTTTTAAAAATGTGTTCAAGGTCAACTAGACTAAATAGGTCATCTGCACATTGATTTCACAAATGAAGACCACATGAATACCCACAGCCTTATATATCGAGTCAATAAAGTCTAAAATAACAATAACATGAAATTAAGCTCATGTCATCATGTACAGTTTTCATCATGGGCCTTACATGACCTTTCTCTCTCTTCCAGCCAAGGTTTACTAATTCCTGCTTTACCTGATCATGCAGCCACCAAGGTTACGGCGTAAAGGTAAAAGCCTGTGTAAAAAAAAAAAAAAAAAAAAAAATTTGAATCAGATTTTTTAATTCAGATTTCTAGTGGCTACTTTCTGGTGTTACTGTAGTCTGATACAGCTTTTGAACTCTGATAATAAAAGTCATGAAACACTTTTAGAAATTCTTCAGTTTAATCTGCTTGTACATACGTGATCAGAAGTTAATATACAGTCATCATGGTCATGAAGGTCTTGGCAATATTGGGCTTTCATTCATTTCTTTGAACTGTTGTTTTTCTTCATAAGAAAGTTTGTACAACATATCTTTAATAAAAAAAGGCAAATTTCTTATATATCTGTAAAACCTAACAATAAAAAAGCTGAATGAATCAATTGTGGTGTAGATGTACTCTTAGTAAAAACAAACTTCTGTGCATTTGTCTTCACGTCAGGTTATTGCTCAGGGTCCAGTTGCAAAGCGCAGAAGCACTGGACTGAGGTGAAGACGTTTGACTTGAAGAGAGAGTTCTATCTCGAGCAGACATTAGAAGACAGCCGCCTGCCACAGGATAGACACCTCTGGTAACTAAAAAAACGCACAGTGAATTTATCACACACTAATACAAACAAGTAAAGGTTTATCTGAGCGTGACGCTATAACAAATCAGCACACAGACAGGAGTCAGCGACAGCACCTCTGACACTTCAGAAGGCGGGACCAGGTCTCTTCCAGAATCCACAGGTGGTCTCATCACTTCTCTTCAACCGCTCAGGATCCACGGCAGCCCGTCTGAACCACCACGAGCCCCAACGCTGCGGGAGTGTGAGGTCATCATACGGCAGCTGTATAACGCCAACAGTCTTCAGTCTCAGGAAGCAAGTGCACCAAATCCTCACAAGTCAATTCCTCTCTCGCATGCATACACTAAACGGACAAAAGTTTGTGGACACCTGACCAGTGTTTGGACACCAGTATTTGGTTTTTGAACACCTAATTCCAGATATAAACCCGTTTTGCTATTATAAAAACCTCTTCTCTTTGGGGAAGGGTTTCCACTAGATTTTGGAGATTGGCTTTAGGGATTTTTCCATTCAATCACACGTACATTAGTAAAGTCAGGCACCGGTGTCGGGCAAGGAGGCTTGGGCCGCAGTTGATATTCCAGTTAATCTTAAAGGTGTTCAGTGGAGTTGATGTCAGGGCTCTGTGCAGGATACTCAACATCGCCCACTACAACTCTTAGAAAATTTGTCTTCATGGAGCTCGCTTTGTGCACAGGAGCATTGTCATGCCGGAACATGTTTGGTCTCCTTAGTTCCAGTAAAGGAAATTCTTAATGCAGCAGCATACAAAGACATTCTAGATAATTGTGTCCTTCTAACTTTATGGCAATAGCTTGGCGAAGAGCCACATATTAGTGTGAAGATCAGGTGTCCACAAACCTTTGTCCATATAGTGTACATTTCAGCAGTGTGTGTTTCCCTCAGATTCTCCGCATCAAAGCTGTTCTCAGGGACATCGTGTTCAACCGGAAAATCACCCCAGAGAACTATATTATGGCCAAATCCTATCTCGCTGATGAGAAAAGGTTGTTATCCTTTGTTTCCTTCTTTAGATTTGTACTGGATCTGTGACACTTATTAATATAACAATCTTTTAAGTATCTGTATGCTTCTGTCTCAAACCAAATCCGGGTCTTTATGTCACACAGACACATTGGGACTCGTCATCCATGCATGTGAGCTAAATGTGGGCCAAGAAGAATCGTTTAGTGGAATTTGGTAAAACTCTGTTCCTTAGACCGAAGCCCCACTTCCTGAAGTTTAAAAATGGAATTGTAGCTGAATCCTGGAAGTGATGGAGGATGAAATTTGAAACTTAATAAACACTGAAGACCTGACATACTTTTTATTTTAATAAAGTATTTGTTGTAATATTTAGTTGAGCAGGCATATACAGAAAGGATTTTGGGCAAGACTTCTATTACTTATTTGCTACACTAATTGTGTCCCGGACTACAACGTTAACCCTATATTTACAGTGAAAAGCTACAAGCCAATTGTATTGCTTGTAGTTTGTATTGCTTGTAGCTTGTGGGCATGTAGCAGCCTCTACTGTTGTTGCTTGTTGGCATGGATTATCCAGCATTTTCCTCTATGAGATCCAGTAGTAGCTTTAAATTAGAATGGGGCATCAAACATGATTTTCTAAAATAGTACAAACAGTTAGTCTTCAAAGTCAGATTCTATGACTTTCTGATATTTATCTGGCAAAGAATGTACACCATCATGAAAGAAGAATTCAGGTTTTGAGGAAATGAATTAATCTATGCAATTTCATATGTCCTCCGCTCTTTTTAAATGTTGGTCAGAGTGTATGTTGCAGTGACCTAAACAAGTGGAAATCCGATGGTGCTGTCTGGCGAGTAGGTTGAATGCGGTAAACTTCCCATTCAAGGCTTAAAAACGTGTCTTTTTTCGCTTTTGCGACATATGGCCTTGCGTGTCATGAGGGAGGATGATTTTATTTTATGAATAGCCTTTGGATGATTTTTTTCACTTAATTAGATCAGTTGATCACTGTAACGTTCAGCATTTCACAATTTCTCCAGGATCAAGCAGCTTGTAATAAAGGTGTAATGCACCTGTAATGCAGGTGTTAAGCCATTGAGTGATATTTCTCTCTGAAAGTACACATGGAACCCACCTACCAACTTTCAGAATCTTTCCCATTGCCTTCAGAAGCCTTAGAAGAGCAGAATGATCCATATTCAAATATCTTCCCGGCTCTCGATTTGACGGTCACATCTTTGTCCAAGTTTCTGCAGCTCCTTGTCTTCCGTTTCCTTTGTTATTCCTTTACCAAAACTTAGCAAACCAATTCTTGCAATGCTGATTGGAGTGTCACCATAAACTTTGCAAAATTTCGCCTCTTGCTTATGTTGAGTTTTAGAAGAATCCTCAAGAATAGAAGGCAATGACGAATATGAATCCATGCTTGATTGACAAACTACCTAAAAAACATGCTTTTATAGAGAGTTTTGATAAATAATTAATTCTATTAGGAAAATATTTAGGCCAGGAACTTATGCAACACCCTAATATATATAGTTTCTAGAGCTAACTAGTTATGTACAAATGAAATGATGCACTAATCATTGTGAAAACTTTTGATTGTCTTTGCTAAACGTTATGGGCTGGTTATTATATCAGTATCTGCGCATTTGGAGGTAAAGAGGATGTTTTATTTGAATTCTACTTGTCGGTTTCTCCTTCTCAGCAGAGCTGAAGAGCTGGAGATGTTTCCAAAGCTTCCTTTTCACTCCTTGCCCAAAGGACTGTAAGTTATTGTTTTTCCCCAAAGGAAATACAAAGCTAGTTTAACTTTAACAGACTGAGTCCCTCTTTCCTCTCTTTATGACAGGGCGGTGCGTCAGGCCAATATGGCAGAGAGAGTGATCCTTCCCTCACTCAAACAGAGTCTCAGCAGGAGAACTCGAGCTGTGCAGAGGAGCCACTTATGGAGAAAAATACCTTAAACTGTTAAATACTGTTTTGTCCAGACTATTTATTTGCCCAATTGTAATCTGCAGTGTTTTAGTTTATTTACGGTAGGCATGTAGGCATTCTGGCAGTTAACTTTCCCATGAGCAGGTCCTTTAATTGATAGATAAAGAATTGATGAACAACCACCAGACTACACCAGTAATGGGTGATGAACTGAAGAATTTAAATTGTACCGCAATGTGTTTAAAGTGATCAAAATCAAACATTTGTTGTTTCAGAAGAGAAATACAGCTAACACCTTATTGTAGTTAAAAAGTACTGTATAAGATATTGCCTGAAGTACTGTATGTGTCCTTACACATGCCTCTGATAAATAAATTTAACGGATTTGACAAGGGAGGTTCGGTCAGCTGGGTCTAAGTTTAATAAATCTTAAATGAAAAACAGACCTGCCATAAAAATGGATATGGTTAGAGTTTTGGAAAAATGGAGAACGGAGTCAATGTACGAATCCAAGAACTTCTAAACGCTCTCATAAAATGTTTAAGTCCCGCCTCTTAAACAGAGTCTTCTGATCCCAATTCAAATGGTTTTTGTCTTCAGTGTTGAAAGATTGCAAAGAATGCAGTTGCATTTGTCTTTAGTAATTTATGGTCCAGTATATATATGATACATTTGTTTCCAGGCTGTTTGTGTATATCAGCTGCTATTATAAACCTCACTGAACAATGCACAGTGAAGCAAACACGTTATTTATTAATGTAAATAAAAACACATTTACGCACAGCAATGTTTTAGTGGTCCTTTACAAGCCTGTACTGATTAAGATAAGAACTATTATACTTCATCAGATTTGTACGTGCAAATTGTACATACACACAGACAGAAGTGACGAGAGTTATGCTTTGAGAAAACCGCTGGTGCCATGATTAGGCAGCAGAGAGACACGCCTGTCTCACACTTTGAGCCCAAGCGTTAAGCAGAGCAGTGACCGAGTGCTTGTCGGGAAGCTGCAGCAGTTTGGACGTCATGTTCCTGTGGACGTTCTGCAAGAATGGGTTTGCCTCTGCCAAAAAAAAAAAAAAAAAAAAAAGGAGGAGAGAAAAATTAACTTATGGCGGCGTAAGCTTTTACAGATTGTAGATCCAGTTAAATATTCAGTAAACGTAAAAATGCCACACCAAACTCTCACCCGCAGACTAGAAATTAGCAATTTACATGCAGAATTTGACAAAACGTAGTCGCAACTAAAAAATCAAAGTCTCGAGCCACCACTTTGACCCTGCCTATTAAGTTCTCTGAAACCCCCTCACCACCCTGAAGCCATCAGCTTAGCCCCATTCCCTTATTTCACTAGTCTATTGAATTGATGACCGTTCTCGTACCGTATTGCTGATCACCATTGTCCCACTGAGGGCTCTGCTCAGGATAGTCAGACGGAATGCTCAGCTGGAGAGGAGGAACACTCGGAAGGGTCTTATCATCTGGTACAATGGAAACAGAATGAGTTTAGTTTCACTGTATTTTCCTATCAACATTTAGGTATTTAGATCAGACGTTGTCTCTCTTGGTCACATAGAAAAAATGACCGTGTTAGAACATGAAAGAGAGAGATAGAGCTTTTTCCACCCAAACTCACCCAGTTTGCAGATGAGGTGCACCGTCCCATTGTTGCTACAGAAAGATGGGTCCAAGTTGACAAGGAATTTGGAATCAAGTCGCGCTACTTCCCCCTGAAGGATGTTTGGGATAGTCTGACGATCATCCTCCTCATACTTCCTCTTCCGAGTAGGAATGACGGGTCCTCTGCAGGTCGAATAAGAGGAGTGGTTACAGCAGTGTATAACATGAGCATAATAATACTTGCTCTAAAGAATCAGACATTTTTTTCTGATGTCTGGCACAAGGAAGGAAGGTAAAGGACTAAGAAATATGTGATGGCGCTTCACACAAAAACATGCTGAATTTTGTTTTACTTCAGCGTTTCAGTGGCACTCACGTGATGGGTGGTCCGTGAATGGCCGTCATCGCGGGTGCGAATGTTCGATAGAGAGAGTGGTTGAAAACGGGTGAGCGGATGTTAGCCATGACAGCATCCAGCAGTGGCTGGCACAGGTACTGCTTTTTGGAAGGCACTGTTGGAGGAGGAGGAGTAGGCTGAGGAAGGAATGCACAGGTATTAGACCATGATAATGGGATTTCAATAGGAATGCAGCAGCTGGGTAAAAAAATGTTTTAACATCGATAAAGGATTTTATGATTTTACTACGTAAAGGATTTTGCCTAGAAAGAACAATGCATTTGTTGAGTTGTAGCTGGCAAATATTTTGATTCATTCAGAATTAACTCTAGTAATAAAAGGCTTCATTTTCATATTGCAATGGCATGTATGTACAGTGATTAAATCATGATCAAATGCATTTCACATGATCTTACTTTAAGCACACACTGTGAACAAAATGTGATCAAACAAGTCGCCTGCTGATCCAGTCACGACACCATAAAACGATTTTAGGGTAAAATGCGTAATGATTGTTCTGTCTGTGCATCATCATTATATCTCATTTCTTCAGTACAATTTCCAAATTAGCCAATGATCTACATGAGTCAGCAGAAAAACAGCTGTGAGTGCTTTAATGTGGTCAAACAACAGTGGAAAAACCATTGGTCAAACCAATCCTGGATGAAGAAAATCAAAAAGTTTGGTCTGCACAATATTGCTGATGTTTTTATAATTTTGCAGTAATATTAAGTACTCCTGCCTTGTACCACACACAACTTAGCTGGTTAGCTTATTTGAATATTGCACAAAAAAAATGTGAAATGATGCACAGAGAATGCAGACATATAGACCGATCATTATGATACCGATAACATTATGACCATCTGTCTAATATTTTGTTGGTCACACTTTTGCTGCATAAAACAGCCCTGACCCATCTAGGCATATACTCCACTAGACCCCTGAAGGTGTGCTGTGATATCTGGCATCCATATGTTAGCAGCAGATCCCTTAAATCCTGTAAGTTGCGAGGTGGGACCAGCATGGATCGGACTTGTTTGTCCAGCACATCCCACAGATATGGTTTGAGGTCTGGGGAACTTGGAGGCCAGGTCAAACACCTCAAACTCATTGTTGTGCTCCTCAGTC
This sequence comes from Synodontis membranacea, assembly GCA_025674565.1. Lineage (NCBI taxonomy): Eukaryota > Metazoa > Chordata > Actinopteri > Siluriformes > Mochokidae > Synodontis > Synodontis membranacea. Next base: position 17,410,155 of record JAOVYU010000026.1, read on the forward strand.
CATTCCTGAACCATTTTTGCTTTGTGGCACGGTGCACATCCTGCTGAAAGAAGCAACAGCCATCAGGAAACACCGGTACATGGTCTGCAACAATGCATAGGTAGGTGGTACGTGTCAAAGTAACATCCACATGGATGGCAGGACCCAAGGTTTCCCAGCAGAATACTGCCCAAAGCATCACACTGCCTCCGCCAGCTTGCCTTCTTCCTGCACCGCATCCTGCTGCCATGTGTTCCCCAGGTAAGTGACGCACCCGGCCATCCACGTGATGTAAAAAAAACAAACAAAAAAAAAACATGATTCATCAGACCAGGCCACCTTCTTCCATTGCTCTGTAGTTCTGATGCTCATGTGCCCAATGTTGTGCTTTCGGGAGTGGACAGGGGTCAGTATGGGCACCCTGACCGGTTTACCTCTGTTATTTCCTTGGACCACTTTTGATAGATACTGACCACTTTAGACCAGGAACACCTCACAAGAGCTGCAGTTTTGGAGATTCTCTGACCCCGTCGTCTAGCCGTCACAATTTGGCCCTTGTCAAAATCACTCAAATCCTTACGCTTGCCCATTATTCCTACTCCATCAACTTTGAGGACAAAATGTTCACTTATTTGAACATTATTTGATTTAATGTTCACAATATATCCCATCCACTAACAGGTGTCATGATGAAGATATAATCAGCCTTATACACTTAACCATAACTTATCACAGGACACTTCACAAGACACTTACCACCACCGTGGTCATAATGTTATGTCTGATCGGTTTATAAACACTTTGATCAGGTCCATATTATCCTGATATCAACATCCATTGATTCCTATCTACAGTAGTTTCCAAGTGTAGGTCCCATGCTTGAAGAGAGCGCGCTAACCAGTCTATTCTGTAGTGATCAGCAAGCCAATCGCATGTGATTGTGTCCCACAGCGGGTCTCAGTGTAGTAGTGGTCATCTACTAAGACAGCAGGGTGCCTGTATGACTCACCACTGCCATGTCATTCTTGAGCTTCTCCAAGGCTATTTCACACTTCTGAAGGGTTTTAAGGGGGCATCTAGTGAAAGAGAAGAGCAGTGGATGATTCTTATCTAAAAGTCCAGAACTATGGACCACATGAGTGCTTCATGAGCAGGTTGTGTAATCTGTGTTCACCTGGTGTTGGGATCAGTGAGAATATTTAGCAGACTTTTCATCTTGCTCAGATCCTTCTTTCTTTCTGGAAAAGATACATTCATAAAGCAACATTTACACAAAAGAAAAGCAGTGACACTCGGACAAAGCTGAAAAAATATAAACATATGAATAATACCTTCATTTTTGTCAATTTTGTTAATCATCCTGCGCAGCGGTTCAATGTATTTGGAGAGCTGTTTGAGTTTGTCCATGTACAGCTGGTCTTCTGACTGGGATGCACTCGCTGGACTCATCACAGAGTTGGGGTTACCTGCAGGTAATAATCACAAGGTATTCTGAATCACAAAATGACTTTAAATTACTCTTATAATTCACATATCCCAAATTAATTTTATTAAGCTTTTATTAAGATAAACCCCCATTAAAAATGTATTTATGTTTGTACTGCCTTTATATCAGCTCTCCAACATCAACACAACACACAAAACTTTGACCTTGACTGAGTTTGCTGACATGAAACAACCTACAACATTTGATGAATAAAGTATTTCTCTCTTTGTATCAATTTTAACTACAACTGGTATTAGTTTTTTTTTTTTTTTTTAAATGAAAATGGGTTATAACTGTGTCTTTATTTTCCATTTATATCCTATTTTTTCTTCAACACGGAAGATCATTTGCTTGATCATCTCAAGCAGATAAATGATTGGCAGAAACTATTTGTAGCTACAGCTTTTGGCAATGTAGCAATTTATTTTTCAGTTAATGCAGCAAATAAAACTCTTACAACGTTAACTAGTTTGTGAACAACGTGGATTGATCCCAGCTAAAAAACTTTCAACTCCTGATTTCAACTGGACAATGGACTAGAGTTAGTGTTGCCGTAGTTCAGTGCTGTAGTAATTCAAACCTGGAAAATCTCTCCATCCATAGCAATGTTCAATCCTAAAAACTCATCATTCACATCATAAAGGGCATCTATTTCCTAATACCACTGCCTCTAGAATAATTTTAGTTTGTATATGGGATCCTTAATACTAGGCAGCACCAAGCTATCCATAGTCCTTCCCAAAACAAAAGCACCATATCTACTGTATAAACGATTTTTTCCTGCGTACCTGGAGTGCTCAGTGGTCCAGGAGATGGCACTTGCAGTGGGTAACTCTGTGGTGTACGTGCTGTGGCTGGACTCTGTGAGGGCTGTGGGGAAGGACTGGGTTGGAAACCTCCTGGAGATGGAGTTGGACCAGAACTGGAAAAAAAACCCAAAAAACAATATATTTTCATCACCATCACGTCCTTACTTCAATGTATGCTAACAGAATCAGAATCACTTTATTGATCCCCGTGGGAAATTCTCTTTCATTACAAGAACAAACTCCTGATGAAAATAAAAGACTTAGGAAAGTCATATACAGATGGTAGAAGAGATTTAAATAGAAATAGAACAATAAAGTAATTAAAAGAAAATAAAAATAATAAAAATAGTCAAATAACCAATAAAAGTAAAACCTATAGCAGCAATTATTTTGACATTAAATTATATTGACATTATTATCAGCAAACGTATGCACAGTATACATGGTTATTTAAGGTGAATTGTGCATATGTATGTGGTTTATGGTTTGGAGTGATCAGATATGCGAGTTAAACAGTTTTATTGCGACCGGCAGGAATGATTTCCTGTGT
>JAOVYU010000026.1:17458055-17471367 GCA_025674565.1 Synodontis membranacea
TAAGTAGACAGATTTAATTTCATAATTTTTGAAGTCACCATTACTCTACATCATTTCATTGCATGTGCCTAAGACTTGCACAGTACTATATGTTTATAATGTCGACCTTTCCTTTGAATTAGTTATTTTATATGTGTATATTTATAATGAAAAACTTTCTTGGAATGAGATATTACAGAAATGACAACATATTAGAACTAGTGCATCAACATAAAAAGCTGTGATTTACCTACCTGTCAGAGATGTTCTTCAGATTCGAGAATTCAGCAGCGCTGTGGTGAAATGATGCAATAAACTGTGCATGGCGGTGGTGTAGCACAAGCACCGAGTGATGGTGTAGATGAAGCAGAGTCATGGTTCCAATCCTGAACTTGATTATTTTCCTACAGCACGTCCAAGTGTTATTCTGTTATTCATATAGCCCAGCAATTGCAATTTTATCTTTATTCAAGAACAGCATACACTTTTTTATTCATTTATAGATATATTTAATATTGTGGAATATCTGTGAAACATGTTCCTGTTATCACTTATTGTATAGCAGCTATGAGCAGTTTCCTCACTGGCCTCTCTCTCTCTCTCTCTCTCTCTCTCTCTCTCTCTCTCTCTCTCTAATAACAAAGTGCACTATAAGTGGAATAAATAAAAACCTGTGATTTACTGTGGTGCTTCTGACCAATATAAAATGGACAAAAGCTTTAATTCTCCGTGGCTGTCTCTTTGGGTGCCCTATATTTTGCGTCTCCAATCCAAATAAATGTGTTCATCTCATTCAAACCTATAAATTAAGAGGTTAGCAGAAAAATAATAATGATGCATTGCCTGGCCGTGCTACTTTTGGTTCTTGTGTATGAACTGATCTTCAGGTTTCTCTCCACAGCTCTTTGTGAAGGCATTTCGAAGAAGCTGTTTTGAAGTCCAGGCACTGCTGAAGCCCCCTAACTGGCAAAGATACAACATGGCAGCGTGCCTCAACTATTTTGGACGAGTTTGTGTAGCAACTGGCGACAGAAAGGGGATATTCATGACTACTGGGCGAGTTACACAACACAGTTCATCACTGATTCTTTGTCTTTTGTAGAAAACCCTGGGGAGTATGAAATGGGCCGTTTTTAACGCAGTGCATAAAGAATGGTTAAAATGGTGACTTTTGAAGTTCTTCTGTGTAACATCAGATCCGTCCCTGAGTTTTTTTGTTTGTTTGTTTGTTTGTTTGTTTTGTTTTTTGAGGGAATCTCACATGAGAATTCTCTACACCCTAAACATTAAAAATGTTTCGTAACATACAGTTTACCTTGCGTGTGTTATAATGTCTATTGAAATAAATGTAAAACCAGTATGCAGCACATTGCGCAGTCTGAGTAAAATTCAGTGGAAGCTTTCGTATCTCTTATGGTTCGTCAGATATACGGATCAAACCTTCACCTAAAAGAGCCGCCTCGAAGAGTCGACTCGTTTGAGAATGAAGTGTGTGTCGGATGTCTCGCGCGAACAGGTGCAGACCGGCATGACGGCACGTGAATGGAGTGTTGAATAGACGCGCCGCTAAAAATACCAGCTGCTCCACTGGCACTCTTTTCCACGGGCGAACAAAAGAAATCCTTTACAGTTTCTCGTTTCACCAGAAGCTTTCGCTTGTGCAAGAGTCCCTTTTGGTCCCTTTTAGCTCCGTGCTAAGGTTGGCATGGTGCAGCGTGTGCGCTGTTGTTCGGTGTCAGAAACAGACTTGCTGATGTGTTTTCTGACTCTGTATGACAGACTAAAACTAAGTTATGCATAAACTTGGACAAAAGGTCAGTGCCACAGGAAAAAAAAAAAAAAAAAAAAACACAGTTCCAATCCCTCAGCACGCAGTTTTTGTCACTAAGTGTCGTCAGCTCATTTTAGGGAAAGTAGATAATGCACGCTAAAAAAAAAAAGAAGCTCGAGCTTCTGGAATTATCTGCTTGAGGAAATACAGTATGTAGGTGAAGGATCTCGGTCACATGGCAATGATTTTGATGGAGAAAATAGGGAAATAGGTTTGGTCTCTTAAAGTGGGGTAAAAGAGTCTAATTTGCTGATCTGACATAGTTATATCGTCGTCAACATCAAAATGTCTGGCTGTAAATTCATAGCCTGATAGTTTTGGCATTGAAAAAAATTCATGACGTCACTGCTACTACATACTGATGGTGTCAGAGTTACTCTCGCAGTCTTATTCCTAGTAAATTGAAATATTTGTTATCTTCTATTAGGGCGGAGAGACGCGCTGATCTAGCAGCACTAAGAGGTTTTCCTGTAGCTCAGGAGGCCCTCCTTCCATTCTAACCGTAATATTAAATTCAGTTTAGCTTGACGCCATTTACGTTCTAATTTCTGAGTCGTCTGTTTCAGGGTACACATCATCAGTGTGACCATTATTCCAGGGTGCCAATGTTTTTCTCTCTAACTGTTCTTTCAGGTGGAGCTACATTACCTGGTATATAGGTCCAAACGCTGACTCTAAAGCATTTAGTTGCCTGATCAAGTTCCCTGTGGTCTGATGGCGATTCAACCAAGGTCGATCAATCTGGGAGATGATTGATAAAAGTCTGTGCAGTAGCTGACATGAACGCTCGTTTGTCACTATAGCACGACACGGTGCATTTATTACAACTAAGACGCATTTTAAAAGAGATGAGATGATGATCTGAGATCATTTCAGATTGTGGAAGTGTGACTATATTTTCTATATTTAGTCTCCTAAATCTAGAATGGCCACAAACGCTGTTCTCAGAGGATCTTCTGGGTTTTCGAAATGAATATTAAAGCGTCCAACTATTAATGCTTTGTCTAAAGAGAAAACCAGGTTTTGAGAGGAAGTCTGCAAATTCGCAGAGGAGTTCGGAACATAGTTCAGTGACCATGACCTGTGTGAGCCACATTGTGAAGGAGCCAGAGCATATTCTGGCATCGCACATGGCCTTCGCTAATTGAAACAATTCTACAAAGTTATTCTTAGTAACCGCTGAGCTACGAAGGTGCATATCATTAGCTCCTGCATGAATAACTATTTTAGAAAACCTGTGGTTGCATAAGACCCTAAGATTACCAGCTATGTCTAGCACCCTGACTCCTGCTAATTTCACATTCTTTGAGATGGAGTCTCCTATAACCAGAGGTTTCTCACTTGAGACAAGACAAGAGCAAACCTGTTTGACACGTGAAGCGGAGAGGAGTGGTGCTCCCGTGGGCGAGCCTTGACGTTAGCTTTGGCTCTGCAATTATTCACGCATTCACCCCGCTATGAGGACTCTAATGCCGGAGTTGGGGGATTAACATCTCTGCCCAAGGCATCCAGACTTTCCCCTACAGACACCATACTGCTCTCATTCTCACTCTCACTCTGTATGTGATCCTCTAATGCCGCAATCGCCCCCGTCAGTGAGCTAAGTAGTAATATACTTATCACAAATTAAGCTATTACTAACTACAGAGGAAGAACGACTATATCCTCACTCCACACACTGAACAAGGCGAATGTTTGCCACGATGAATGTCTAACGTATCATGGAGGATTTGTTGATTTTTGTTTCTTTTTTCAAATCTGATGTGGCTGGCCTCTGCGTTTAGACGTGTGCGTTTAGACGTGTTCTCAAAGAGAATAGAAAATGTAACAAGATAAAAAAGTGAAAAGCCCTACAAAAATCGAAAACTAGTACAAGTGTATTAATGAAAAGCAGATAAACGGGTATAAGTTAAAGCTGACAGCGGAAGAAACTCCCGACAAACGGTTCGAAAACAGGGCTTGAAAACAAGGTTTGATTTAAGAGCAGTTGTACTCACACCTTTCAGAGTCAAAACTGGTAACACGAGGCACCAAATTATCTTATTTATACTTGGTTCAGCGTTAAAAGCTTATCTAGAACTTTGTAATCGGTGAATTTTATGTAACAAATTTTTGTTACATATACTGAATTTTAGTTTGTCGCCTTACAGGTGACACTCAGCATTGCTATGAAGATCCTTGTCAGTTTGTGTAAACTGATCATGTCAAGATATTGCAGAAGCTCTGAGAGCTGAACTGCATCAAGGTTGCACTTGGTTGGTTTCATGATGGTTTCACACTTCACCACAGACGAGCTCCTCAGTGCAGCTTTTTCTCGGAAGCCCTGCGGGGGAGAAATATGATAAAAGGCTAGCTGTAAATAATATTGAACATACTGTGGAAGGGTATTCCCTGCCTTTTAGATGTTTTTATCTTTAGGGTTTTTGGCGGTCTGAGGTTTGAGGGTTTTTTTGAACCCGGACGACAGTGGGTTATTCCCTGAAATACAGATAGATTAAAATCATAATATAACCATATGTGGAGAAAAAACTTTACCCCAATGGGCCTTTTTCACAAAACTGGAGGTATGTATACACAGGTTAAAATGATTTCTGGAAAGCTTTTATTGCAGAATCACCATTACTATCACTTTCACTTGCAATGGAAAAACTGTCTACCAGATCTTTGTCAGTGTTGACAAGAGTAAACTTCATAATGTCCAAAATTTTTTTTGGAAGAATTCATTCGCAGCTCAGTGTAGCATTAGCTGATTCTAGCATTGATGATGAACAGCTGCGTACAAAGTGACTTGATATGGCATTTGACTTTGTCATATTTCCCACATTTCAGTTTGTTCCTGTTATTGGCGTCGTGGCTTAGTTGGTTAAAGCGCCTGTCTCGTAAACAGGAGATCCTGGGTTCAAATCCCAGCGGTGCCTTTTGGTGCAGATGGTGGCCCAATGATGGTTAGGGAAGTGCCCTTATAACTGAAAGATGGCAGGTTCGAATCCCACAACCAGCAAGGTACCACTGAGGTACCCTGAGCAAGATGCCGTCCCCAAGCTGAAAAAAATAGCTGCCCCCTGCTGTGTGTCACGTCGCATGTGGGTTAAATGCAGAGAACACGTTTCGTTGTTGTGCACAGTGCACACAGTGTGTGCTGTGGTGTGTGGACAATGACAATTTTTCACTTTCACTTCAACTGCTGTACAAAACGATAAACTCACTGTGTATCTGACTGTGACATGAATTAACAATTACTGTGAGTGTTTTGTTCGTTCAGTTTAAAATGTAGCCAATAGTGAGGTGGTAGTGAGAGACGCTATCAATGAGGAGTATTGAAAAACCAAGCAAACTTGAGGTTAAACTCAATTGAGAGGCTTGAGAGTCTGTCAGATTGGCTTCACTCAGATAGTTAACTATTTCTATTCGTTTTATTGCCCTATAAACTTTACTTGTGAAAATATTTCAAGCTGTTTCTCTAATTTCACTTCAGTTATCATTCTATTTTTATGAATGGTCTTTGATCCCATTAGATATTTTCACTTTGTTGAAGAGGAAGTAAAATGATCCTGCGAAGGCCACTTCTGCCATCTAAAATTAGGAAGTGTGAAAATGGCCCATTAAACTCTGCTGTAGGTTCTGATGAGCTCACTGCTTACAAAACATTTGCTTTTCATGTCTTCAGAAAGGAGACATTTTAATGATCTGTGTGGAGCGATGGTTCAGCTTTAGTGTGTATTGTTTCTTGTCTGTTTAAATGAGAGACAGAGATGTAGGGGGCAGGCTGCACTGGACTTGACAAAAGGACAATATAAAGTAAATGACAGCTTTCCCACCTCTTCACAGTCCCCTGATTTCTTCCATTTGGCAGGAGGTACAACACACCATTCAGGTTTCTGGCCTCCAAAACACCTCCTTTTCCATTTAATTGAGGGTGCTCTGGTTTTGGTCTTTACGGTCTTATTTTGTACCTATTTAATTAATTTTTAAATTATTTCAATTGTTAGATTTTTTTATTCACTTGATTTTTTATATACTGTATTTCATTTTATTCTAGATAGAGTTGTGTACAGTTTATCTCCTTACACTTACTTTTGTAGTTATTATTAATAATAGTAATAACAATGAAAACAACAATAATAATAATAATCCATCCTTCCATTCTCTTCCGCTTAATCCTGTTCAGGGTCGCGGGGGGGGGCTGGCGCCAATCTCCAGCTAACTTGGGGCGAGAGGCGGGGGTTACACCCTGGGCGGGTCGCCAGTCCACCGCAGGGCAACACGCAGACACAGACAACCACTCACACTCGCATTCACACCTACGGCCAATTATAATTTATAATTCACACCTACGGCCAATTTAATAATAATAATTTTTTTTTTAAATAATTTCACTTATTTTTTTTATCTTTATGTAAACTTTCATTACTTTTTATCTTTACTGTTTTATTTATTTGTTAACACAAAAATAGCCAATTGCTACTTTTAAAATTATTTTTATTTGTAATTATTAGGGAGGTGCTTAAGTTCATGGCCTTCTGAGCAAAAGGTATTTGCGATTTTCTAAAATAAGACACTGAATTAGTCTTTAACGTAATCGCCATTAGATTCTATGACTTTCTGCCATTTATCTGGCAAAGAATGAATACCGTTGTGAAAGAAGGATTCTTCTTTTTTTTTTTAAATGTTGTCCAGAGAGTGTACAGTATGTCACAGTGATCTAAACAAGTGGAAATTCCATGGTGCTATGTTCGGTGAGTAGGTCGGATGCGGTAAACTTCCATCCAAGGCTTAAAACTGTGTCTTTCAACACCTTTACAACATGTGGCCTTGTGTTGTCATGAAGGAGGATGATTTTCTTTTGTGAATAGCCTCTGGATGATAATAGTTCATTGACTTTTTTTTTTCACTTGATTTCATCAGACGATCACTGTAACGTTTGCCGTTTGACAGTTTCTCCAGGATAAAGCAGCTTGTAATAAATTGTAATGCCCCTGTAATGCAGGTGTTAAACCGGTGAGTGATATTTCTCTCTGAAAGTGCATATGGAACCCACCTACCAACTTTCAGAATCTTTCCAATTGCCTTCAGACGCCTTAGAACAGTAGAATGATCCACATTCAAACGTCATGCCAGATCTCGAGTCGACTGTGTCGCATCTTCATCCAACAGATTCTGCAGCTCCTCGTCTTCCATTTCCTCTGGTCTACCACTTCTTGGCTTATCATCTAACACAAAACAGTGAACCAGTTCTTGACCGCAGACATGTAGAGTGCAGTGTTGCCATAAACTTTGTAAATTTCGTCTTTTGCTTCTGTTGAGTTTTTTTTTTCCACTGTTGAATAAGAATAGAAGGCAATGATGAATATGAATCTTGCTGGGCTCCATGCTTGATTGATAAACTACCAAAAACACATGCTTCTACAGGGAATTTTGATAAATAATTAAAGATATTTACTAGGTAACAAACATTATTATTATTATTATTATTATTATTATTATTATTATTATTATTACTGTTATTATTATTAAAGTAGTCTCTCAAAGACATCCACTTTAGACCCAACATGCATCTACTCTTCTAATTTATTTGAAATAATATTTTGTTAGGACTGATGCAGATGGTTCAATCTTTTTTTATAATAGTCATATCTTCCTTGTTTCATACGTCAACCCGCTGGATAATTCTCCTTTCACATTTTTGCTAGAAATTTGTCTGGCACAGGCCAACGATTTCGAGGCAGAGGTTTCACAGTGAGGTTTGGAGTGCCCTGCTGCTTGTTAAGATGTTTATGTTGTTTAAGGCGTAGTATGCTGTTGTGTAGATTATAATGCAGGAGTTTAACTGTGTAGGTCAATTCAATATACAGCACGATGGCTTTTACTTTTATTTAAATAGATTTTCATACCCAAAACAATACGAAGTATCTACAATGTAATCTTGTTAACCAGAACGTGAAGTAAAATCAGATGAGTCGATTGCTGTGACTCTGAATCTGGGATGGAATCGTTACAATGTGGTCAGATCCCTAATATTCTGAGATTATATCAGCCAGAGGTAGAAATGAAATCTTAAGTCAGACATAACTAGAAACATGGCTGACCAACTGCTGCCTCTGTGCTCCTCTCCCTGCTGCCATTTTTTTTTAAGCTGACTGACGCACTGGATTGTGGGATATGTAGTGTTAAACGATACATAAACGTGGCCTTCAAAGATGGGCAAATGAAGGTTCCACAAAGGCACAATTATGTGTATTTGATTCAAAATATAACTTTAGAATACAGCATTTTAATGTTCTGGACACAGACCCACGTCCGGAAATTTTTTGAACCATTTACTTTTCTTGCTTTAGTGCACCAGTTGCGCCGCTAATATTAATATTTATATAATGGGTCGATGCCACACGGACTCTCGTTCTTCCTGTCCGCTTGGCGGCAACCTGTTTCTGCGCATGCGTCAGTATAACACTTTAATAGGCCAGGCGGTTTCCGCCAATGTCTGACGCTACAAAAGGATTGGCTCTTTTTGTTGGAGGGGTGGGACTTATGTAACGCGCTTCCTCGTCCGTATTATAAGCAGTGAACCGTTTTCTACTCCGACTGAGGATGGATTTGATAGATTTTTTTTTTTTTAGGTCAAATAACAAAAAATAAGGAAAATTACACGAGCTGAATCTAGCAAGGAAATTTGGTATAATAATAACAAAATAATAATAATAATAATAATAATAATAATAATAATAATAATCTTAAACAGTGTCATTCCACTTTTCTGTTGATTTAAGAACGGCATACTCAAATAAAATGACCTATAAAGCACTGCACAGGGAGCAATTTAAAAATCATCTACAAGTCCAAAAATGAACGAATCCGTTTCCATAATATTATAAAGAGAACACTGTATCTAAAGAATAGATATAAAGGATGAATTCAGACAACATGGAACACAGAAAATGACTTCATTGTTGTTTGAAAAAAAAGATTAAGATTTTTTTTATTCCTATAAATGATAAAAGAATAACACAGTGACACTGACATGACTTCTCTCTCTTTTTTTTTTTTGCCAAGGACCAAAAAAAAAGTGTCTCATGAGATCTGATAAACAAATTTAATTTTTCACACTATAAAATATAGCAGTATCAATTTACAGTATTAACAGTTGTTGATTTGTCTACTGTACCTTAGTTCAATGTATCATATTTCCGTTCAGATACATGGGGCAAATAATTCACCTGTGAGTTTATCTAAGGACGTGGTGGCTCATTTTAAATCACACACAGCCACATGTGGTGTTCTTTCACCTGTTTAAACCAGCCCTTTATACTGTGACGTATTAGTATATATTTATCTGTTTTACAGTTTCTGAATCAAAAGTTCTTCTCCATCTATACCTATTTTTATGATGGTGTAGACTTTTCATTTCCAGGCCTGTTCCTCAACAAGAGTAGGAGAACAGAGAGTACTGACTCCACTCTGCCACGTTGCTGTGGTGATACCCAGAGGGATGGATGCTGTGCTCTGACATCAGGTGATGTGGGTGTGGATGTGGATGTGGTTGGGAATAGGTGGAACTCGAGTACTGCCCTGCTAATGCCCCACACCAGTGGCCTAAAGGTTGCTCCATGTTATAATGACTGTAGAGAGGCATTCCTGGCCTGGGTTTGGAGCATCCTCCTGTGTTGGTGGTCATGGAGAAGTCCAGCGCTTTACTTTGAGAAGAACCCAGACTTAAGGATGGCAGAGATCTTGAGAGCTCCTGCTCAGGAACAGTGGCCATGTCGGTAGATCTGGACTCAAAACCGTGGTAGTCAGTTTGGGCATCTACGCAAGAGGGCGAGGACATCTTCTCAAACTCCTGAGTTCTGCAGGGATACGGAAATATCTGTTAAGCAGCTCTGTGAAATGCTGTTATAGTAAATATGCTGTCGGTGTGATGAAGAAGTTACTTTTACAGCAGTATTTTTTTTTTTTAAATTAATTTAATTAACACATTTTTATTTTTATTCCTCTTATACTACAGCAATTTGCCAACAATCATTGCCATTGGCAAATTGCTGGTGACATGTCATAGGGATCAAATGAGTTTATAGTTACATTTAATTTTGTGGAGCATTATAGCAACTATAAATAAATTTTTCCTTAAATCTTTCCTTAAGCAGCCTCACTTCTTTCTCTCTCTCTCTCTCTCTCTCTCTCTCTCTCTCTCTCTCTCTCTCTTGAAATTAATAAAACTAAAATTGCATCTTGTCATGTAACCAAGAAACCTCAAAGCTACATCAGCAGATCTGTTTGCAGTCTCTGATTTACATGTTTGTGTAATGCCAGCCTCTGTTGCTTGCTAACTAGATTCTGTGCCACAAGGCACCAAACCTGTCTTGGCTGATTGACTACATTTGGTGTAAGAGTGAAAATGTCCATAGTGTGTGCTTAATAATTGCTGTTGGATATCAGATAACATACCTGTGAGGTTGGTAGTTTGCCTGTCCTGGAACAAGCTGCTCTGAGTTTGTGTAATCCATGGCTCCTTCACTGTGTAGACTTTGGCCGGGGTCCTGCTCTACTCCCCATGGGGACATGCGCTCATCCTGCACCATAGGTGCTTCTTTGGAGAGCATTAGGCTTTCTGAATCCTCTCTGTGAGGGTCATATGGAAGCCTTGGCACATCTGTAGGTGACAAAAAAAAGAAGATTAACACCAAGCAAGATTGATTACCCAACAAAATTAAACACATCCACAGAATTGGTGCATCCAAGTTTTTTAATCACTGTAACTTAAAGACCATGCTACCACCCATGAAACCAAGAATCACTGGTTGCACAATAAGGTTATCCACGATCTATTAGGAAGTGGCCTATTTATGTTTTAGAATTGTGAAGCCCTGTAGTAACTTCATACAATGCTCACTCAGAACCAGTGTTTCTCCAAAATAAATAAATAAATAAATTGTATACAAAATTTGGTTAATTACCTTGGAAACATCTGAACTCTGGTTCTGTTTCTGCAGACTTCAGTTTTTTTGCCGAACTCTCGGAACACAGTTGACTTTTCTGAGCTCTGTTTCTGCAATAGAAGGAAACACAATTAAAAAATTTTGCAACACTTTATAGCTCACCAGTCTTTTCTTTAATCTTTCACCTCACCTTTTACCATGGGTTCCTTCTTCTCTGAAGCCTTTTGCAAAGGGGTTGTGGTCTATCTTCAGCTTGGTGATCTTTAAGAAAGAAACAGGGAAAAAAAACCCCAGGTTAAAATAGGTTCAAAATACAAGAACAAAGTGTGTTCAGGGTTCCGTGTATAATTAATAGAGCTGACCTTGGTGTTCTGGTAGACCGTGACTGCGGTGAAGGTGGTTTCAGGGAATGTGAAGGTCTGGAAGACGCTCCATCGCACGCTATAAAGGTCATCAGCCTGCACCACATGGAAGCGAGGCTGGTAGCGATGCATTGAATGCAGAATGATCTACAGAGAGAGTGAAAATGTAGTTAAAATATGGAGTCAAATCCAAAAGGCAAAAAAAAAACCCCACCAACCAACCAACAAAACAAACAAACAAACAAACAAAAAAAACTGGGAGCATTCCATACAACATTCTTACATGGCCTCTCTGGTCTAGTGGGTTGTTGGTGAGCTTCAGCTTGAGAAAAGAAATGGGCTGCTTCATCCAATGGCAACCCAAAGCAGGAGAATCTGGATGGATGTACGTTCTACACGGAGGCTGTGGCTCTGCTTTTCCTGCTACCTCCCACTGCTCATTGCTCCACTGTAGGAGAAGATACTCAATGGTTTGCAAAATATAAACAATGTAATAAAACATTTTTCTGCCCAAAGTATTCTTTTTTGAAATAGATTGAATTTCTATATATTTTCTTCTTCTACACTTAACAGACATAACATATGGCTGTAGGATACACCCACAGACCTTGTGTAAAGTGAGCTGATTGCCTTATTTAGACCCTGATTGCTCTACTGGAAGACATTAGCGGGGGGAGTGGAGGGGAATTGGACTTGACTGGACCCCTAACTGAGGGAAGAAAAACAGGAAGTGATAATAGCCTTTGATATTCACACTTTGCAGTGATTGGCATGCCACAGGAGGACCACCGTCTGCACTCGCAAATGGTTTTTGGGGGTGGTTTTTGTCTTGTTTTGTTCCTGTTTGATGCGTCTTATTGATATAAAAGAACTCCCAAAGTAATCTAGTTATCCAGACTAACCCTCATGATTATAGGCATCTCCATAGCAACCTTTTTTTTTTTTTTTGCATTTGCAGCAATGATTAACATTTGACTGCTTTTTTTTTTTTTTTTTTTGCTTACCTTGTACCTGGAATTGTCCACCGGGACCATGTCCACCATGATGACATACTTGGTGTAGGGCACAAGCCCAGACACACTTATTTTACAATATGGAAACATCCTCCTAAATTCAGATTGAAAGATAAACACCATGTTAATCAAAACATCCCAAGACCTTCTCCGTTGATTCACTGATTATTTAGCAGCTTCAAGGGTCAAACTGGTTCAGAATGTATCTATTGGTTAGAATTTTTATCATTACCTGCCAGATTTAGTGATCACCATTTCTGTCCCGATGTCATGGAAGGATTTCCAGAGGTCTGAACATTCCAGTTTCATCCTCATGTTCCCCTGTTGGCAAGACTCAGCTGGATGAGCCACTGAGGGTGATGCAGTCACTCTAGATGAATGTCTCAGGTCTGTGGTGGGTGTTAAATAAATGTTACGTGCTGAAGTAGCACCGCACATCGATAATGAATGCCATGCATTTTCATAAAATCTGATTCCATACTGATTATATGTAATTAAAAAAAAACAAAAAAACATCACCTGCAATTTGCTCCATATTTAAGATTCTTCAGTACAGTCTGAGTTGATAGGGTAGTTGATCTTGATCCTCAGCTGCAGAGCTCCATATACAACAGAGGGAAGAAAAAAATAACCTCAAGTGTGCACAGGACCTCAGCTGCAAGTTGACCAACAGGTAAAAACAATGACAAAATGCCCCTGGCTTGGCTCAACCTTGAGTTTAAAGACACTGAGCGAGTGGGCGGGGCCTCATAGGGTCCGCGTTCTCGTGTTCGTGTGTGTGTGTGTGTGTGTGCGCGCGCGTGTGTGTGTGGGGGGGGGGGGGACACAAAAGTGAGAGGGTCTATTAGCATACTTTGAAGTGCTCTGTTAGCACCGGGGGTGAGTATGTGGTTGTTTAGGGATAGAGCAGCAGGAGGAGGTGAGCCGCGGATCAAAAGGAGCCTGATGAGGATATTATCATGTAGCCGAGAGAAAGTCGGCCGGCGATGTGCTCAGACATGCCTCATGGTGCAATCACTCCTATGACTGTTAGAAATACAATAGGTATGTAAGAGCGCCACGGATGTCTGCTGTCTACTGGGTGACGTCATATAATAATGTATAACTGCAAAGAGACAGAAGGATTTCGCAAACTCTCTCTCTCTCTCTCTCTCTATACATATATACGTATACACACACACACACACACACACA
>JAOVYU010000026.1:17491828-17502377 GCA_025674565.1 Synodontis membranacea
GCAAAATTTACTTTTGGCCCACGGCACCTCAGTCAAGTTTGATTTTTGGCCCTTCATAGGAAAAAGTTTGGGCACCCTGAGCTAGACTAATATAAGCTAATATAAGGCTGATTGGGTCCACCAATAGTATTGATATAAATTCTGACCCTACCATCTGTCTGTTGCAACAGAAGTCAAGATTCATCAGACCAGGCAAGGTTTCTCTAGCAAGCCAGTCTTGGTGAGCCTGTGAAAACTGTAGTCTTAACAGGATTGGAACCAAATGATAACAGGATTGGAACCAAATATAGTCTTCTCCTGTTGTAGCCCATCTGCCTAAGCTATGCTGTGTATTCTGAGCTGCTTTTCTGCTCAAATTGGTTATTTCTATTTGGTTATTTAGGTTATTAGAGCCTTCCTTTCAGCCCAAACCAGTCTGGCCATTCTCCTCCAACCTCTCCTACTATAACTTATTTGCTCACGGGAAGTAATTTTTTTGCACCATTTTCTGTAACTGTTTCAGACTGGTGTGCATGAACGTTTCAGCCTGTCTGTCACCAAGAACCATGCCACACTCAAAGTTACTGAGATCAAATTTTCCCCATACTGCCGTTTGACATTAACATTAAGTGAAGCTCTTTATCTGTATCCATATGACATCATGCATTGAGCTGCTGCCAAATATTTGGCTGATTAGAAAATTGCATCAATAAGAAGGAGTAAAGTGTAAAGTGGTGGCTGAGTGTACTAGTATATCGGAGTATGTTGGACCTGGTTATTCTTCCTGAACTTGATTGCTTATGTTTATTGTTTGAGCTAGTCAATGTAGTGAGTGATTAATTATTATTATTTTTTTTGGTGCAGTGCTGCCTTTGGAGTGGCAAAGAGAACTTCACCCATCTACTGTATATGAGGTTGATGTACAGTATACACACTGTCTGCTCTGTAGGGTTGCAACAGATATACTTTGCCTACTTTGTTTTGTGTATTTAGTCATGCCCCTTTAAATGTTTCATTTTTTCCTGATATTATGTGGTCAGAACTCAGTTCTGTTGGCTTGTTGCTTGAATTGCATTCTGGCTCAAATGTACATTAAATATATCATCTCTTTAAATAACTATACATTAAATAAGTAGCTACATATATAAGCAATATGAATGAAAATGTGAGCCCAACTCATTATTATCTGCTGTTTTACACCTTTTGGCAAATTCCTGGCAGACTTTTTTTATGACATATAATCTACAGTACTCATCGCTAAATTGAATTAATGTGGATCTGATATAGAAAAAAATGAGAAACCATGTACACACAACAAAAAGAAGACTCGAAGCTCACCACATTTCAGTATGAGTTTTATTGAGCATATGCTGAAATGCATTACGATGACTAAAGACATGGGATTGCAAACCGTAGCACCTCATTAACGTGTAAGAAGTATATTTCAAGTCCAGTCTATGCATACGAGAATGTATGTGCACATCATTGGGTTTTATTGTCATTTGCACTCATTACGTAAACATAATAGACAACAGTAAAAAGCATGTTTAAGGCTAGGGAGTTTCTTAATTGCTTTGTGTACTGTATGAATATGATCATGGGCTTGCTTGTATCATCCTTTTGCTCAAAACTGTATTTTGTGGTTATTGTGTTTGGCTCAGTCGGTGTGTCCTCACGCTTCTGTATTAGTAAGGCTACTTTGTCGGTACACAGATTTTTGTCACGCTCAAACTGTCCTCAAGACAAACAGCATTTAACATCGCATACGTTTCTACCACTCTCTCAGTATACATTCTTAAGCTGTGCAAATCTGATTTGCTTTCATATATACGGATTGATTTTCTACCCCGAAGAGTAGGGGAGCATGCTCCCCCCTGAGCTGGCATGCAGACGCACCCACCCCAAATACCCCTCCCACCCCCGTGCCCATCCCCAGCTATTGCAGACAGAAAGGAAGACGTTCAAGACCCTGATACCTACACAGCATCTGCAGCAAAACCGATTTTAAGCTGTCACTCAACATGCATTTAAAATATTTAACTTGCCGCATTGTATGGCTTCTTTATGCATAATTTTTTTGTTTCTGTTAAACTGTGTTAAATTTTGGTGGTTAATGTAATTAGATACATTGTTATCTAGCTTTATGGTTTCTTTGTGAAGTTAGCTTGGATTGGAGCACGAGAATCTTCTTCGACTCCTCTTCGCAGTTTAAGTGCCTCTCTACTCGTTTTCTGTGATCTGCTTCACGGTGTGGGTGGAGGAGACTTTCTCCACTTTCTTGCTGGCCACCATTTTCTCCTCCACTGTCTCATCTACTGCTTTCACTGTTTCAGTGACTGTGACAGACTTGGTGACGTGTTTGGCTCCGTCTTCGCCAGTGGTGATGGTCTCCACTGTTTTGGTGATGACCACCTTCTGGCTAGGGTCATCCTTGGTAGGACTTTCATCTACTCCATTTGAGATAACATCTTTCTTCTCTGGCTCTTTCTTCTCGGCCTCCTTTTTGTCTTTTTCTGCTTTTTCAGTCTCCTCTTTCTTGTCTGTCTTTTTCTCTTCAGACTTTTCATCCTTGCTGGGTTTTTCGTCTGTTTCAGGTTTCATTTCTTCCTTCTTCTGTGGCTCATCTGTTGCTGTTTCCTTCTTGGGACTCTCACTTTTTGGAGATTCAGGTTTTGGAGTTTCTTTCTTGGCTTCCTCTGCTTTTGGGACTTTTGGGCTCTCACTCTTTGGTGAAGAAGGTTTTGGGCTCTCAGTCTTTGGAGAAGAAGGTTTTGGACTCTCACTCTTTGGAGAAGAAGGTTTTGGGCTCTCACTCTTTGGTGATGAAGCCTTTGGAGACTCGCTCTTTGGAGATGAAGCCTTTGGAGACTCACTCTTTGGAGACTCCTTTGGGGATGCTGCTTTAGGAGACTCAGCCTTGTCAGTTTTGGTTTCCTTATCATCCTTTCCTTTTTTGTCCTCTTTCTCAGCCTCATCCTTTATCTCTGATTCTTTCTCCCCAGTTTCTGTTCCTTTTTCCTCAGCAGCTTCCTCTCCTCCTTGTTCTTCTCCAGAACCTGCTTCTTCTTCTTCAGCCTTTTCCTTCTCTGGTGAGGCCTTTGACTCAGGTGCCTTAGTGCTCAAAACAGTTTCTTCGACTTCTGCTTCCTCCGCGCCCTCTCCCTCCTCGCCTTCCTCTTCATCTTCTCCCTTTTCTTCCTCCTTTTCTTCTTCATCTTCCTTTCCTTCATCACCTTCTTCCTCATCACCTTCTTTAGTCTCAGCTTCCTCATCCTCTTCAGCAGGAGCGCTAGCACTCACTTTGGCCTGGGTGGAAGCGACAACCTCCTCCTCTTCACCCTCTTTCTCCTCAGCCTCCTCTTCGGCTTCTTCCTCTCCTTCTTCTTCAGCTCCTTCATCTTCTTTCTTTTCAGACAGTTCTGCTGCCATTTCTGCCAAGGCCTCATCCATATCCAATTTCTCATCTTCCACCCGAGTCTCCTCAATGATCTCTTCCACAAACTTGTGCTGCACCCTCAATTTGGGGGGTTCTGCTTTGACCTTGGGCCCTTTGGTGACAGTCTGACGGTAAGGGTATGTACTGAAGTGGGTCTCCTCTCCTTCAAGCAGTTTTCTATGTGAATAGATTAGGGGCCGAGATATATTTAGCATAAACGTAGGTGGCAAATCAAATCAAAAGTAGAAAGACATATCAAACTTGACATAGTTTTATTATTACTATTAATATTAAATGTTATTGCTCTGCATTCCAGTGCTCCCCAGTTAAGCCTTTAAAGGCCTGTCCAAGTACCAGATTTTTCCTCAAGCCAATTTCTAAAATGGCCAACCAAGCACTTATGAACTTATGAACACAACTCACATAACTTATTTCATTTTAATGGAATCACTTTTTCTCCCAAATGTTTAAAGATCTCAAGGGGAATTATTTTACTTTCCATAGTTTGAGAAAATACTGAAATACATCATTAGATGTACTAAGGCAAATGACTGTTGATTATTTTATTAATTAACTATAAGTACTTTGTTAAATATTTAAAAAATAATAATAATAATAAAAAATAATTATTATTAACAACAACAACCTTAATAATAATAATAATAATAATAATAATAATAATAATAATAATAATATGTCAAACACAATAAAATGCAATGTTGGAGCAGGGACTTTCTGACTCCACTTTTACCTGTATGCTGCTATCTCTATGTCTAGGGCCATTTTGACATTCAGCAGGTCTTGGTATTCACGCAGATGTCTTGCCATCTCCCATTTCGTGCTCTTCAGCTCGTTATTCAGCTGATGGATGGTTTCCTAGTGAATGCAAACACATGCAGCGTTGCCTAGAGGTTAATGCATAAATAAACGAAACAATAAAAAAGCGCACACATGAAGTTACATGTCAAAGAAAACAAGTTTATTATTCTTTTTAGCATTTTCCCATCAGGATTCTTTTCATTCCAACCTAATGTATGCATGAATCAATCCCGTTCGTGACAGTGTCTCTGTCCTACAGAAACATATTCTACTGTAGAAAATAAACATTTTAATAAAGGATTATAGCCATTCTTTCGCCGGCTGCACATCAGTGGGGGGATCTGAGGACACAGCGAGAGGAATCTCCGCATACTGATTAAGCCAGGAAAACAGCAGGGACTGCAGAGTCTGCACGGACTACTCTCTCTCTCTCTCTCTCTCTCTCTCTCTCTCTCTCTCTCTTAACCTTCACACCATGACACAGCATCTCTGCTGCAGTGCGCTCGCCTATGCAACTGCGGACAAATTGTCAACGCATTATATATATTTATTATTTATTACTTTAATAGCATATGTGCATATACAATTTATAATAATAATCAAGAATGCATGTTTAATTTATGCCGAGTCTTGTTCAATGCACAAAAACCTCTAAACAAATCTGCAAAAACATAGCTACATTTTAATTTTTCTGCAGAAGACTACAAATGAATCGAAATGTGTATAATCCATGTAACGCGTATAATAATTATTATTAGAATAGTACTCAGTGCAAGTTGTTTAAGTAGATGCGTTTTTTCCTTCTTCAAAACACGAAACGCATTACCAGAAAGTTCCAAAAACATTCGTTTTTTTAAGTAAGACTTTCTGAGCATACTCTAAAAACGAGCAAAAGGTTAATAAGAAAGGTTCCTGTGAAAATTTCTCTCTCTCTCTCTCTCTCTTTTTTTTTTTTTTTTTTTCGAATTATGAATCGCTATTATTATTACTATTTGAATAACAGGTTAGTTAGTCTATCATTGTTTGTAATTGTAATTGTAATTCTAGGTGAGTGATGTTTACCTGAAGACTGGCTAGATCGGAGTTGTGTCTGTCCTCGATGTCGGTCAGTTGCCTCTCCAGCGACTCTTTAGTCCCGCGGGCCGCCTCGAGCTCCACCGTTTTGGCCTGCATCTGGCGCCGGTAGTCTGAGATCTCGTCCTGGGCGGTCTTGATGGCGTCCTTGTTCTGCTCCGCGGCCTCCGTCAGTTTGGCGTAGCGGCACATGAACCAGTCTTCGATCTGCTGCAGGTTGCGGTTGGAGTGGCCCTCGAGCTGGACGCGGATGTCTCGCAGTGCGTCGGTGATATCCGCTTTCTGCCACTCCCTCTTCTCGGCGGTAACGACGTGAGATGCCTGGATCTGTGCGAGCAGATCGCTGACCTCTTCCTCGTGGTCGCCGCGGACGAACGCGATCTCGTCCTGTAGGGCCTGGATCTTCTTCTCGAGTTCTGCTTTGGCCAGGGTAGCGTCTCCGGCATCCTTCTTCAGAGCGCGCGTCATGGATTCGGTGTCGGCGCGCGCACGGGCTTCGTCTTCCAGACGCTCACGCAGTCGTTGGATGTCGTCCTGGAGGCGCTCGGCATCAAGATGCAGGCGCGCCTTGTCGCTGTGCAGCTGCTCGATGGCAGCACGGAGCTCGTGAAGCTCGCGTTCGTGCTCCTCGCCCAGCTGCGTGCGGGAAACCTGCTTCCGCCGCAGCGTGTTGATCTCCGCCTCGATCTGCTTGTTCTGCTCCTCCAGGAAGTGCACCTTGTCGATGTACACTGCGAAGCGGTCATTCAATCCTTGTAGCTGCTCTTTCTCGTTGAGCGTAGAAGACGGAGTGTTCAGGTCCATACTCAGGTCCATGCTCTCCGCGTTCATCGTCTTCTTGTAGGCTACGGATGAGATCGGGCTGACCCGGGACCATGTCTGCGAGCGGAAGCCGCTGGAGCCCGAGCCACCGCTGCTGCGGCTGTAGCTCGTCCTAGTGTCCATCACTCTCCGGAAGGGACTTCCGAGAACGTCTACCGAGTAGCTCATCCCGGACAGGTGCGGTGGAGACCGTGTTCAGATGAATGGGAAAGTGTGAGGTGGAGGCGTGCGCCTGTATGTGTGTGGTGTGTGTGGCTCTCACAGCGCCCCGGAGCTTGTACAAGTCCTTTATATACTGCAGCCGTGCAGGACTATTTGGACTGGACCAATGATTCCACCTAGTGGGAGGGTACTCTTTGAAGACTGAAGTTATCAGTGGTTTAGCATCCCGGCTGAAAAGAAGACGTGGGTCAAGGTTGCGGGTGTGAGTGTGGGTAAAGGTGGGCTCTCGTGCTTGCTCTGAGTTTCTCATGCACGTACACACACCAAAGTTACATTACATGAAATATATGTGGTAAAATTTCTTTTATTTTAATCTGTAACCAATTTTTATTGTATGTTTTAACACTGTTATTATTATTATTATTATTATTATTATTATTATTATTATTATTATTATTATTATTTCATGTATTTTTATTTTTTATTATTACTATTTTTGGCTGCATTGCAAATGTGGATTCTCCCTCAGTGTGGTTTCCTGAAATAAATGCTTATGTTTAGCCTTTAAAAACCTTTTAAAAATGCTAATAACTTTCTGTGTTCAATTTCTTGCTAATCATTTAAAACACAGTAACTGTATCATGAAAGCTGAAATCATATATATTTGAGCATATATTCAAAAATGCTACCTTCTCCCAGTTCTGTTTTCACATTTTTTCTGGTCTGGAATTAAATGCCTTACATTCTCTCCAAACCTGAACTATCTTTAAATTTTTAAAGGTTAAAAATAATTATCTTTATAAGTTTCATGGACATTATCAGAACCTTGGACAGAGACTAAACATGCATTTCGACCACTAAGCACCAAGGACAGCAGTCTTCTTAATTTCTATGGTGAAAATTTCTATCCTGTAATGATCTTGCAAAGAACTGCTACAGGCAGTGTCTTCTTAAAAAAAAAAAAAAAAAAAAAAAGTCAAGGCCTTGCTGATATGGACCTACATATTTTTCCTCTTTTAATGCTATCATTTAAAATATATATGCTATTAGGTTTGTAAAAGCAACAATTTCTTTCTTTCTTTCTTTCTTTCTTTCTTTCTTTCTTTCTTTTTTCTTTCTTTCTTTCTTCACTTTTACTTGATACTGAGCTGATGATTATGTAGAATCAATTAAAGAGGCAATAACTTCAGTCTAAATGGCCCACAAGTTTGACATTATTTTAGCCAAAGAGTAATTTTCTCACACATGTAATTGAATTAAATTTTATTAATGTGCACAGGTTCGTGGTGGGGTGGGGGGATGGGACACAAGAAGATCTACAGTACAGGGGGTAATTATTTTCTATAGATGGACCTCTAAGCAGACTTTTCTACCTCAAGGAGAAAAATGCACTGTGCTCATCACCTTTCATATCTGACACAGGAGCTGTGTCCAGCATTAAGCGCTAAATCAAATTCACACATCTCTAGTCATTTACATAGTTTTTGTTTCAGCCTAGCTCCAAAGTCCAGGGTTTAAAACAGAGCTCTGGTTACTTTCTGTGTTCTCCATTTATATGTGTTTGTCTTTTCTTCTGGTGTCCTCGCATCTCCCATGAACATGTCAGTAGGTCAGTTGACTATTATTTACTTTCATCTCATTTGTGTAGTCAGATTTAGTATATAATATATATATATAGTAATATAGTATATAATCCTTCCAGTGATTTCCTAATAAGCCCAATCCCAGAAAACATATCTAGAACCTTTGTGATAGGTCAGCAGATTCAGGGAAACTATAAAAAGAAATGAGTTGCTCATTTGCAAATTTCAAAGGCCAGTATTATAATAGCAATATAGTAAATGATAAATCTTGCAGCCCTATTTCACAGTGAACCAAAATGTACTCATTTCTTCACAGATGTTTTATTCAAAACTGAAGTCTTCAGTCCATCTGTAATATTGATTTTTTTTCTATTCCTTGTGCTGCAGTGTGATGTCACAGCAAACTCTCTGACCGCACCTGCTGCAGATAATGCAACCATGCAATGTGCTATCTCCTGATCCAAATGCAGATTGTCATTTTGAAAATGCATTCTGCCTTTTTTCTGAGTGGCCAGAGGTGCTTATTAATCACATCCCATTGAGGGAAAATCTTTGACCAGTGCTAGTGTTGCTCTTTGTTAGAAAATATGTTTATCCTGAATGGGGTGACTTAGTTATATCTGGTATGTTTTCTTTCCATAGCTGTTTCATGCTACACTCCTTGTTTGAATCTGTGAGTGCTCATGTGGATTGTCAGTAGCACCACTGATGCTGTTGCATGTCGTCTTATTATCTGTGCACTCCCTTGCTGCCCTGGGTGAAGGAGATCTCCTTCAAATGTGTAAATCATTCAGGTCCAAGCTGAGCTCAAGGTGCTTTTGTGGCAGAGTCGGGTTTTTAAAATTCAGCACAAGCTTGTCCAGACGCCGCAGAGCACCCACAGTCATTTTAGGCAGCACTGCAGCAGTACCATGAGAGGCAGACACAGCCCAGGTCCAATAATGGTCGCTTGTCACATTAGTTATTGCCATCATGTTTTTAGAGCAGTGAACACATGGGTGCAGAATGAGCAAGGGCTTAAGAGACCTCTGAGTCATTGCTGTGATGCACAATACAGGCTCATCAAACATTACAGGGGATCTGGAGACACAGGCAGGGAAGATAAAAGAGATATGACAGTGATTATAATAACCTGAATCTCATATTGAATCTAAATCTGGCTGTAGTGCAATGCAGCAAATCATGCAGATACAGGTCAAGAGCTTCAGTTCATGCTCATTTCAAACACTATGGTGTGTTAGTGCCAGATGGGCTGCTTTGAGTATTTCAGAAACTGCTGATCTCCTAGGATGTTTTACACACAGCAGTCTCTAGAGCTTATACAGAATGGTGCAGAAAACAAAAAAACATGGCGTGAGCACCGGTTCTGCAGGTAAAAATGCTTTGTTGATGAGAGGTGTTGCAGGAGAATGGCCAGACTAGTTTCAGGTGACATGAAGAAAATAGTAACTTAAAATAAGCCCTCCTTACAACACACACACAATGCTGAAACTTAAGGTGGATAGGCTGTAACAGTAGAAGACAACATCTGATTACACCCTGTCAGCCAATCTGAGGCTACAGTGGGAACAGGCTCACTAGAAAGTAGCCTCTGATACCTCAGATTTATATGTGTATATGCTGAATGCTGTATATGATTCCAGACTTGTCTTGTGTTCGCAAACAAACTCTGAGGCCTCCCATGTTGTGTTGTGTCCATGCTAGAAGGTGTGTCTGAAAGTCACTAATAGTTTGTCTCTTCTGGATGTGTAGCGACCAGCGGTGGAATGTAACTAAATACGTTTACTCATATACTCTATTAAACTTAACTTTGAGGTACTTTACTTGAGGATTTCCATTTTAGATAGGATTTCCTTTAGACTTTTATCACTTATATCCACTATATCACAGAAGCAAATATTGTTCTTTTCACTCTACTACTTAGCTAGCTTTAGCTGCTGTTACTGGTTACTATTTAGTAAAAAACATGTCTCCAAATGTGGTGATTTTAAATGCTTTTGAATTCAGAAAATTATCCTACTTCCTAGATAAACTGTTAAATGGCACTCTTGGATTAGCTGATAAAATGCATTGCCACATAGATGAAACAGGGCTGTTGTCTGTGTTCATGAAAAGCTGACTTTTTAGAGATATGTGACTTGTACAGGACAGTGATGCTACAAACATATAAATCTTATATCTTTGGTGTAGATTAAACTAGCCAACAGTATATGAAGTCATTAAAATTAGCTCAACCTTAAACATCTACAGCAGCAAAATGCAACATACACATTAATGGAGAGGTAATATTAATCCAAAAACATCATATAATAGTAAAACTCAGAAAGGGACCATTTTTCTTTTACAATGAGTACTTTTACTTTTGATACTTTAAGTACATTTTTGCTGATAATCCTTACATACTTTTGCTTAATTAAGGTTTTGAATGCAGGATTTTTCTTTGTTGTGGAGTATTTTCCATAGTGTGGTATTAGGACTTTCACTTAAGTAAAGAAGAATACTTATGTACACTATATACAGTGGTGCTTGAAAGTTGTGAACCCTGTAGACTTGTCTACATTTCTGCTTAAATATGACCTGAAACATCATCAGATTTTAGTCCTCAAAGTAGATAAAGAGAACCCAGTTAAATAAATGAGACAAAAATAATTCACTTGGTCATTTATTAATTGAT
>JAOVYU010000026.1:17601276-17612510 GCA_025674565.1 Synodontis membranacea
TATATATAAATTCCTAAATCACTTCCTTCCTCAGCACACCCTTGTGTCATCAGATTCAGGTAGTTATAATATTGATCACATTTGATTTGTATATTTAGTCCTTTGAGGTAGGTGTTTGCCACTAATCCGGTGGTTGTACATGGCCATTTCGTTAGCAATATTATATCATAGAAGGAAAGGACAAACAAATTCCTAAATATTAGGTATTTTTCGACACTAAAATTTTAGGTGATAATTTACTTTTGGTGAAACTACTTCTTTAATTGCATGTAAATCAACAGACCTTACTTAAAATTCCTGGTTTAATAAAATAATAAATGCTTAAAAAGATTTAAAGGCAGTATTTTAAAAACACTTCTAGAGCTAACTTTGGAATAAAAAGACCGGGGATTTAAAGACAAAGCTACGTGACAGATGCGCTCTGGATTTGGCACGTGTTGGTTGCAGCTGAAATACGCTTTTCCACTTGATTATATGTCTATATAAATAATAAGTGAGGCCAGAATGATCATTAAATCATTGCTGGGGTTCTGAACTATCATTAAATCACTGCTATGGCCTTTGTTTGTGACCAGATGATCACGCTACTGTGGACCATCTGTTACTAGCGTCTTATCTGTTTTCTCCCTGGACCATTTCATTGAGCCACTTGCGGCCTGGATGTGTCCTCACCCAGGACTCAACCTGCTCTGTAGGTGACTGTGTAGGGTCCCTAGTTAGGCCTTGTTATGGAGAAAGGGACTGTGTGGAAAGTAATAATTCCTGAGATGTTATGATGGTACAGACTTATCGCCCTGAAGTTGATTATTATCCTATAACAGCATGTCCCAGAGTGTTTATAATAACAATAGCAATTTTTATTTATATAACGTATATCATGTCATACTTTTGATCTGTTTAGAGCTACATTTAACGTTGAGGAAAAATAGCAGCCATAAACAGTTGTATCCACATCAGTCTTTCCTTTTTCTCTAGTGAAGTTAATAAGACAGAAAAGTGCAGCTTGTCATGTTACCAAAAAAACGCATAAACTCCTCTGTCCTGCAAACTTTCACATGTCAGAAAACAACTTAATTTACAACTTAACCTGTCGCAAAGTGCAGACACTGGAGACACCTGCCACAAATGTTAAATAAAGTACACCATCTCAACATCATCCATCTATCCATCCATCCAAATTTTCTATACCACTTATCTGTCAGGGTTGCGACGAACCTGGAGCCAATTCCATCTGCGAACTGAGGTGAGAGGTGGTGTACACCCTGGGTATGTCACCTATCTATCACAGGTCTAACACAGAGGTGGACAGCCATTCACACTCACATTCACACCTATGTGCAATTTAGAGTAGACAGGTTACCTAATCTGTATATTTTTGCAAACCAGAGCACCTGGAAGAAACCCACACAAGCACGAGGAGAACGTGCAAACTCCACCCCAATCGGCTGACAGGCTTGAATCCAGATCCTTCTTGCTGTGAGGCAGTAGTGCTAAACACTGCACTACTCTGCTTCCCCACCAACTCCACAATTACACTTTTAAAAAACATCTATTTGTATGGAGTGTCCACCATTCAAAATCCCTGTAAAGGAGATTTACTATAGAAATGACACAGCTACACTATATTAATCATCACCTTCTGACCAATCCAAATCCAGAACAACAGCATTGTGGTATAAAATTATTTTCATGTACTTTAACAGTAACCTGTAGTTATATTGTGCAAAATGTTGTACCAAATTGATGCTGTGCTTGTAAATGATTTATTCATTATGATGAATGAGTTGGTTTCGGTTTCACTGACACGCACTGTTATTTCCTTTGTTTATTAATAAATAATTGCTGCTTTGCACACCACTGTAAACCACTGTAGAGTTCGTTGGGCTTATGTGGCACATAAGCTAATAGCCTCATGGGGTAGGCCGTTTTCAGCACAGGACGTCCTTTGGCTCGGAGAACTAGCTGAAAATGTACTGAATGAAGGAGTCACTGAATCATGTATATAAGTATTCACTGTATGAAATTAATGTTGAACGTTGCTGCGCCTCTTTGGTCTTTCAGGAGATTTTTAAGTAGCAGGTAACAAGGTCTAACAGGAAGTTGGGACTGTCAGCAGCATGATCTGCAGATGAAGGCAGAATGAACGTGTCGGTGTGAATTACGCGAGAAATGTTCCTGCGAGTGAGCTAAAGGTCAGGAGTAGAGAAAAAAAAAAATTTGTTTCACGACATCGAGAGTGTAGAAGGGCCCTCCCTAGATCTCAGGCTGGATTTAATCTCAGATTAATAATTATGCGTTCGCATGTGAATAACTTTGAATGTGAAATAAAGGAGAGGATACATCCCGGGATTAATTTAGCTCCACACCCGGAGAAAAAAAAAATAGAGGGCACAGAAAAACAGAGCGTTTACGGAACACTGCTTGAAAGATTAAAATATATGTGTGCATTTATATTGCCTCCTTTAGCGTCTCCTAAATTATTCATATCATCCAGATCAATTCAGTCAGAATGTGTTCTCTGGCGGAGGTCATACATCTAACAGGTTTTTTTTTTTTTTTTTTTTTTTTTTCACCCCACTCTGCATTTATTTCACTTTAATACAGATCTCCTAGTCACATGCCTGGACGCTTTTTGATGACACGCTGATGTGTTGATGGTAATGCATGCAGTAGCTGTTCAGTAGGCCTCCTTGTCTCTGTTTTTCACATGCCAAGTATAGAGAGGACTAAAGAGTTCAGTTATGATTCATAATGGTAAATGGTAATAATGTCATCTGCGAGGCAGGAGTGTAGTTTATGGAACAAATTTGAGTTTCTCAGCCTCTGCATGTAAGCCAGAAGAGCTTCATATATAGTGCTTGAATAACAGAACATAACAAAAGGAAGAATTAGTGGGGTTAGGTATTTGTAGATTGATTAAACTCCTGGTTATACTGCATGAAGAAAATTTGAACTGAGAAAATCCGCTGAGGTCCTTGCGTTAGGATTTATTGTATGAAATCAAGACCAAGTGACATTATGGTTCTTCAGTGGGTTTGAAACCCGTCATTATCCCCTCATAGGAACTGTTTAGTGTTATACATAGAACGTTTAATGGTTCTCCCAGAGCGATAACTGAAGAAACCTTAAGCGATAACCTTAAACTTTAACCTTAAGTTTAATCTATAAATGATTGACAGTGGTGGTGTGATGAACTGGAGTTACTGTTACCACCCCTTAAATTGATTATTTTCCTATAGCATCACATTCAAATTTAAATTCAAATTTTATTTGTCACATACACAATCATACATGGTACGACATGCAGTGAAATGTATTTGCTATGCCCGACCCGAAGACATTAAAATAGAAACAACAAAATAAAAATAAAAGTAGAGAATAAGTAAAAATATAATAATAATATAATAAATGAAATGCAAAATAAGTAAAAATATAATGAATGAAAAGCAAAACTATGTAGGATGGTGCAAGGGTATAAAAGATCTTAAATATAAATTGTAATTAAAAAAAAAATATGTGCAACAATAAAGACAGAAAAATATGTGCAACAGGAAGTAATGTTCAATCAACGTAGTAAATGTGCAGATAAATGTGCAACGAAAACGGAAAACATCATATTCTGAAGTGCCTTACTCCACTTCATCAAACCCACACACTTACAGAAGTGCTGGTTTCTCAGTTTTATCACGTTTGTTCTTTGTGGTCTCGCTATTAAAATACACCTTGCATCAATGTCTTGTCAGTGTTTCTTTACATTTGTGCCATTCATGTCACCCATCCCAGAACCCTTGTGCTGTGTAGAACCTCCTGCTGGGCATCAGAGAAGACCTGCTGTCAGACCTTTGTCTCCGTGGACAGACCTCGTGAGACCTTCTGTTTTCATTGGCCCTGTCTTGGCATCTCTTTCTCTGTCTGCATTCTAGCCTCCTGCATCCGTGCTATCAGTTGTCTTCATTACTCCTGACCCCAGTTTGGTCATCAGTCACTTAGTAGAACAAGCCCACAATTGGTCCTGACTAGGCCACTTCAGTTGTGTGGGTGATGTGCTTCAGCTCCAATCATCTGGCTGCTGAGGCCGTCACGCACCTGATGGGGAAACTCAACACATCACTCTCACCTGTCCACTCTTTCACCATCGCTCACTCACTCCTGCTCTTTCTCTGTTCACCTTAATCTTTCAGAATCACATAATTTGGGGTTGCTCTCAGGGTCTCAGATTAGTGGATCGGTCTTTAAACCTGTATTAACCTATAGAGGGATATAGAGGGATTCTTACAGTATGTCACCCAGCAAGTTAGTATTTGTAGTGAAGAGTATGAACATGACTCAAATGTTTCTAGTTAGCTGTAAAGGACATGCCCACTCACCCATTTCCATGTGGACATTATAAGATGCTTTGTTGATATGAAAGTAATTGCATGCTCTTTTTTAATTTTTTTTCCTGCGTAATCATTGCAATGCAGTAACAAATTTAACAGATCAATAATAGTACAATTACTATCTTCTTTAAAGCTGGAAATTGCTTTTCTCAGTATAGTAAAAGATCACGTGGAAGGAAACATGTTTTTTTTAAAAAATGTCCTTCAGATTTGTCATGTCTAGTTCATTAAGGGATGTAGTCATCCTGAGACAATTGCCCTTTAAAAGATTCCCTTATGTTCTAAAAAAGGACTTTTCCTCCTTCATTTCTCCCTGTCGCGACTTTCAGGCTTCTCAGTGATGAATTCACAATTATTGATGGCTTCATATAAGCAGTGAACTTCTCCAATCGCCTCGTCTGGTAATTGTAAGGGAAGTCATATGCATAAAATTAATTATACCATGCATTAAGGGCCATAAATCAGTTCACTATCAATTCAGTGGAAAATGCTTCAAGCACACACTCTTTTACATAGTTCAAGGTAAAAATAAAAGGGATTTTATGTTTTCACTGAAATTATATGGCGCATTATGTTTTTATGATATCCAGCCATCTTTTTTTTCATCTATTGCAATGAGACAAAGCATATTGTATTTTTTTCAGCATCATGTCGGTTTAATAGATTTTTTAAAAATAAATAAATAAATAAATAAAAGCTTTTGCTGTGGTTCTCAAATGATAATGTGCCATGTGCCAGCATTCGAGATGTTGTATAAGTGAACATTAAATGAGTAAATAAATCAGCATTTTAG
This sequence comes from Synodontis membranacea, assembly GCA_025674565.1. Classification (NCBI taxonomy): domain Eukaryota; kingdom Metazoa; phylum Chordata; class Actinopteri; order Siluriformes; family Mochokidae; genus Synodontis; species Synodontis membranacea. The sequence goes on from JAOVYU010000026.1 coordinate 17,606,449, forward strand.
GGTTATAACTATGTTTTTAACTGTGGCACAAACTTGAAAACAAAGCAAGAAATGGTAGTGACTAAATATATACTAGTTAATCTTGGAAAATTATGAAGTCATAGAAAAAGTGCATGTTTTTCAATTTATTTAAAAAATGAAACTTCTCATATATTTCGCATTATTGTATGTCTGGAAAGTGACATATTTCAAGTGTTTTTTTTTTGTTTTGTTTTAATTGTGAGGATTATGGCTAACAGCTCATGAAAATCAGAAATCCACTTTCTCAAATTATCAGAATATTTACTAAAATCAATCAAAAAAAGGATTTACAATACACAAATGTTCTACAATGGAAAGGTATGTTTATTTATACAGTCAATTTGTCAGTTGTCAGTTGTTTGGCGCTCTTTTACCACGGCATGGCATGGAGGCAATCAACTTGTGGCACTGCCGAGGTGTTATTGAAGCCCCGTTTGCTTTGATTGTCTTCAGCTTTATTTTTTGGGTCGGGTGTTTGTCTTCTTCCTCTTGACAATACCGCATAGACTCTCTATTAAGCGAAGAACAGTAATACACAGAAGCACAGTAATATCATGATCAGCACATCATTTGGTAGTAGTTTTGGCACTGTTTCTCTGTCCTGCTGGAAAAGGAAATCAGCATCTCCATAAAGCTTCTCAGCGGATGCAAGCATGGGCGTGCTCTACAATCTCCTGGTAGATGGCTGCGTTGACTTTTGGACTTGATAAAACACAGTGGACCAATACCAGCAGATGTCATAACACCCCAAATCATCACAAACTGCTGAAACTTCACACTGGACTTCAAGCACCTTGGACTCTCTCCACTCATCCTCCAGACTCCAGGACCTTGATTTCCAAATAAAACACAAAATTTACTTTCATCAGAAAAGAGGACTGAGCAACAGTCCATTTGTTTTTCTCCTTAACCCAGGTAAGATGCTTCTGATGTTTTTTCTGGTTCTGGAGTGGCTTGATATTCGGAATGTGACTCTTGATGCGCTGACATACCTTCAGTCCACTCCTTGTGAAGCTCTCCCAAGTTCTTGAATCAACTTTTTTTGATTCAGTCATAACAGTCATAACTGCACCTCTTCCTACCATACTTTTCCCTTCCAGTCAACTTTCTATAAATATGCCAACCTTTTCAGCAATGACCTTCTACGGCTTGATTGTAGTTGCATGTACTGAACTAGACCAAGAGGCACATCTTATTTATACTGTTTGAATAGTAATTTACTTAAACTGGAAATGAAATATTCTAATAATCTGAGATGTTCTATTTAAATTTTTTGAGCTGTAGGTCATAATTATCAAAATGAAAAACGAAAAATGCTTGACACATTTTAGTTTATGTGTAATGAGTCTAGAATATATAAAATGCTAATTTTCTTAAATAACTGATAAAATATATTGCACTTTTCATCAAACAAGTTTTCGAGATGCACTATTTTTTTATTTATCATATTCCCTGCAATAGTTATAAAATCTGCTATTTATTTTTGCTTTTTTTAAACAAAAATATGAAGATACTTACAGTACACTGGCAAACTAGTAAAAAATACATTAAGAAACACTGAAATTAGTTGACCAGAGATTCATACTTAGTATCAACCTATGATTTTCCTATTACGGAAAAGCCATTGTAGGTAACATATTACGTGGATTCTGATTGTTTAGAAGGTGCTGATTAATTTTCTATAACAGTTATTTACAGCAGGACTTCTATAACATATATTACTGGTTTAAATTAATGCACCTGTTCTGATACATTACCGTTTCCTTAACAATGATTAATTCATAGGAACACATACAGTATATACAAGTTGTCTGTCAGGTGACATTAATTTTACATTTATGGAAGGAGTCTCCAGTGTCAGAGCTTTGGTTGAACAGCCAGAGCTAAAGTTGAAAGTTTAAGCTTTCCGATATAGGAAAATTAAAGGGGCAGAGAAATTTACACTTTTGCAGTAACATGACAAGCTGCATTATTTGTCTTATTATTAACTTCAAATGAGATAAAAAAAAGTCTGTTCATGGCTGCTATAGCTTAAGATATAACAGGAATATGTGGTGTAGATTTTTCACAGCATTAAATATAACTATAAATTTATACATATATAACATGCTGTTCTTTAATGTATAAAAAAATTGTAACATTATCATAAGAAAGTAATCAGCTTCAGTAACTCTGCGTCATCACATCAGTCACTCAGTATTTTCCCATAATGCTCCAATGTTTTGACACATGGAGCTTCTCATTCCTTACTCATTTCATAACTAATTGATAATATTAGCTGCCAATATTGAAGTTACTGGTGTTTTGGAAACAGGACATTTATGAGACGTCTGACATTTTTAAAGGGGATGTGAGATTGAGAGTAGAGGTGCCACCACTGAAAAGTCTCAATCTCTGAAACAGTGGGCGTCAGATGGAGGGTCAGTGAACAGGGCAGGGGAAGAGGATGAGGAGAAGGTCAGGAAGACAGAAGGGACATTATTGTGGAAGATTATTTGATGCATTAATTTTAATGAGATGTCCCAGGTTCACTGTAGTTCATTTCAGGTGCAAGCTTTCTGCTAATTCAGATTACTGGCAAGTCATTTATTCTGACACACTAAAAGGAATCTAATTACCCAGACAGGCTGCTTAATGAGCACTCAGGCAATTAATACTCAAACTCCTCAAATTTGTGTTTTGTAACCTAATGGAGTCATTTCAATTCCTGCGATTGCTTTTCTAATCACTCGGCCTCGTCGTAAACTGACACGCCATATATTAGCATGCATTAATGCTTTATGAACCTCATTCATGTAAGAACACAAAGATGTCAAACTTCTGTATGTATGTATGTATATCTCATGTAGAATACTGAGTAAAGGTGGATAATGATGGATAAATAACAGACATGAGAATGCATTATAATGTAAATTAAATGTCTTTAAATGCTGTTGGTTTTTGACCAGTGCATGTGATGATTAAGATTATAAACAGTAGGTTTTTAGTTTCCATGCAGATTTATGGCCAGACGTGACCTTAGACTTCATTAACACACACAGCAGGTGATGAATATATCTTCTGCATTTACTCCATCCACTTTTTCTTTTTCTTTTTTTAAATCCAAAAGTGCGTAGTAAAAATCTTAGCGCTACATGGTAAATTCCTGACATAATTAGAAAGTAGAAAACAATAGAGTTTGTTCCATTTACCCAGTTAATTCCTATGCTCTCAGGAAAAGGCATTCTTCATGGGTTTTTTGGATAGTTGATAGATGTTCTTAGATCCCTAAAAAAGGTTCTATTTAGAACCCTTTCTGACAGGAATTCACTGTTGTAGAACTCAACAAAGAACATTTAAGGGTTTTCCTCAGAAGGAAAAGCAAAGAAGCCTTGAGTGCTGTAAACATTTGAGAGTGTGCAAACTTTTTTTATTATTATTATTTTAGTTTTATTTTTTAATTTAACACACTGGTAGCAAAGAATACTTTAAGTGTATTTTGGATAGTTCTTACCTTGCAGAAAAACCTTTCTGAAATGGTAACCTGTAGACCTGTAGTTGTTTTTAGTGTGTGTGTGTGTGTGTGTGTGTGTGTATGTGTGCAAACTACCAGTAATAATTCCATGCAATCATTTTAAAAGAAAATAACACCACATTAACAACCAACAGTACATACTGTCATAGAGAGATCAATTTATTTGCCTTCACATGCAGACGTAATTTTTTTCCATGTTGCTTGGGCTATTAGAGCCTGCAGGCTTTAATTCTCTGTCAAAAATGCCATCATTCCCTCCATAGCCAAGATTCCCTCCAAGCCACTTGTCACATAACAACGTTTACAATAATATTAGTCTGAGAGGTTAAGCTGTCCGCTGTGAAGCTCCTCCAGACTATCGAGCCTTATCAGCTCACACAAACTGTGGAGTTTATGACTGCAAGTGTGGCTGGTATTTTAATGAGGTGTTCGAGTGATCAGCTGTCCACCATGACACTGTGTTATCATAAAGGCTGCCTCATGTTAGTGGACCACATTGCTGTATAAATTCATGGGGTAACGGAGCATGGCTTTGACATGTGGAATCTTCATCAGAGCCAAAAAAACTGCAGGTGTGAATGAGCGAACAAGCCATTTCTCAAAAACAGAATTCTGAATTCAGATTTGTCTGACTGCAAACTTTAGCAAACTTCTTCATGTTTGAAAACACCGATCAAGTTCACTAATTACAAGTGTTAAGAAACAGAAACAGTGATCAGAATTTACAAGGAACACAACATTAGAATTTGGGACTGGTTAGGATACAGATACTTAAAGGAACAGTTAATAGGTCCACCATAAATGCAACGCTAACATAGATAACATTCTTTCCATGCCCACATGCCCATCATCATGCTCTATTGTTTCCTCCTAACATGCCAGTAGGTGCATTGTTGAATCTATAAAGTGTGAAGGTGTGTGAATGGTGCCCTGGCATGGACTGACATCCCATCCACGCCATTGCCCAGTGTGCTCGGGATAGGCACTGGATCCACTCTGGTTGCTGAAGACGAATGAAGAATAATAAAGTGAATAAAGCGAGCCTATAGCAAATCAGTTTCAGACACTGAAAAACAAGTGAGAAGACGCCACTGTAGGATGATTTTCACATGCACATTTAGGGGACCGTGCAAACCTGGAGGCTATACACTTCTAGTACTAGTTAAGAACACTAGACTTGTAGAAGGAAACGTCTCACACAAAAGTTGTCTTGGGTGATTTGGGATAAATGGCTGTATTTAGGATAAATAAAATTCCTTTTCAAAAAAGACAATTTTTTTTTATTCTTGGCTGTGACTGACTTGTGCAAACATTTTTTTCACTAATGATGATATATTTCTTTTTAATGCATTCAGAGTTCGTGTGATATTATTGGGCAGGTTTTATAGGGTCATGTTAATGAAATGCCCTCCAACTTCCTTCTGCAAACATCCGAGCCATCCCTGACCATTTAAAATATAAATATAAAGCTTTTAATTATCTTAATGTGGAAATTGCTCTGATTAACTAAAATTCCCTCATTTGCTTTAGTGTGGAAGAATCAATAAAAAAAAAAACGCCACCGTTCGAGAAGCATTCTTGTGTGTTAATGTTTTCAGCTGTGTGTGTGCATGTGTGTTTGTGTACCTGTTCCTCTGCAGAAAGTAAGTGATATCAATACAAAATGGGTTTCTTATGATGATTTATAGTTCCGACTAATTTTATGAGGAGGCCATATGAAAGGGGAACGATGGGCTCCTTTATTATTGCATTTAACTCCTGCGTTAAAGTCGCTATTAATCACATATGGCAGCTGGATAATTTATCACACACCATCCCACTGTGTCAGTGAACAACTACTACAACAGACTGCACCAATATAATTAAGACAACATGCATATATTCTCCAAAGATCATTATTATTATTATTATTATTATTATTTCCAGGGATGAACCCATCCATTTCTGAATATCATTATGGGATTTCTGGATATTGAGCTAAAATGCTGGATCGGTTTTTCATCCTGAACATGTGTGAGGTTGACTTTAATTATTTACATCATTAACCTTTCATCCTTAACTGAAAATTTATAACAGGCAATGATAAGTGATTTACACATGAATCATTTTAAATGAATATTTTTAAGCGATTAAATTGTAATTCAATTTAAGCAACCTTTTCACCAAAGTCTACTTATATATAATACAATGCCATTATTTCCACTGCCAAGTGATTCATACTGAAACTAAGAACCGTTGCTGAATTGGTTTCTTTTCTTTTTCAACAGAGACATGTAGGTGGAGCTTGAAACTGTGCTCACTACTGATTGGTCAAACACAATTTTTTATTCATTCGCCCACAGTAAATTAAACCAATTTGTTGCGATTCCTGTAATCATGAAAACATCTACAAATATGATCATATGATATTTTGCCATATTTCCTATGTTGTAAAGCCATTTTTTGCACTATATTTAGTTCTGAGATCTTTTCGTACTATTTTAGAATTTACTCAATGCTGTATTTAATTAGTTTTTTTTTAATGTTT
>JAOVYU010000026.1:17695587-17711084 GCA_025674565.1 Synodontis membranacea
TGTGTGTGTGTGTGTGTGTGTGTGTGTGTGTGTGTGTGTGTGTATGCGTGTGTGTGTGTGTTTGAGGACTCTCTCTCAGGGCCAGAAAACTTTCCGAGTTCGTTTTGGCCAAAGGCTGCTCCAAATCATTAGTCTCTAATGAGTTTATAACGGCAGGCGTCGAAATTGAGCTGTGTGTTAAACGAGTCACTAATATTGCAATCAGTAAGTCAATGATGCTCTTATCATCATTAGCTCTGAATGACACCAGACGTCTTTGAAAAAAAAAAAGTGTCAACTAAATCTTTAGAGTCGGTAATAATCCTGAATTCACGCTGGAAGCCATGTGATGCGACAAGGCAGTGGGGATTTATTCATTTTCAGTGAAAGCTGGTGATTTCTGGTGACTGGTGTTGCTGGCTCTTTCCAGGGGAACGCAGCTATTGTGTGAGCAGAAAGTCACTAGGCATAATGATTTGACTTCATAGACTAATGATATGATGATCAAAGACTAATGATATATTCTAAAGACAATAGAACAGAACAGAACAGAACAGAAGGTCCATCCCACCTTCACCACCTCCACCACTTTTCTCCCCAATTTGGTCACCTGCCAAGTCTTATTCACCACCCAGCTTTCCCCATCATATGACAAATACCTACTGTGGAGGGTAAAAGCTAGCGTGTGCTTCCTCCAAGAATAGTCACACAATTGGAGGAAATGGCTATCTACCCCCTTCTGCACACATGAGCTCACAGTTACCCTCAATTGGCTAGTGTTGATTTGATGGACAGCACACAAAGAGTATGCCATCTCTCCCATCAAGAGGACATGGCCAATTTTGCTCCCTTGGCTCCCAGCCATGTTGACTTTGGCATCATTTGGCTCTGAATTCGTAGTCTCCTGTCTATAGTGTGAATAGGGTCAATTTTCTGTTGTGCCACTCAGGAGCCAGAACATAATAGAGTTTTATCAGAATAGAAAATAATAGATTATAACTTATTTCTTATAGAAAGAAGTCATCTTTGGTAGAAGAAGTCATCGTTGGTAAAGGCATCGCAATGCACATATTTATAACATTTTCTACCAAGAACCCAGACAAAATGAAGCAGTGTAAGAAGAAAGCAGTCACCAAATAGACACAAGGGGAAAAAAATTGATGAATAAATAAATTGAACTTTTTTTTTTTTTTTACATTCACTGTAAATATTGCCAAGAAGAGAGTCTAAATCAAAGAATAATGAAGTGTGCCGGTAGACAAACAATGCTGATCAGTGATTGGTCTCTGGGAACAGAGCAGCTCAGTGATTGGTTCTTGGGAGCATTGGGTTACACACTGATTATGAGATGGGCAAATATGCTCTCTCAACTCGTACAATCAGGACAGTCACTAATGTCTGTTCAAACAATCAGTAGTTTTGTTGCTAATTTCTTAGTTCAAATAAAATCAGTGCAGGGGATTAAAAAGTCTAACAATAAAGTCTCTAGGTTGGCAACACTACCATTGGCTATATGTGAAGCAAGCTTTATCAAGTGGGCCGGACAAGCAATGCAACAAATTTTAGTAAAATTTGAGTGTTAAATTCTTCTAAGAACTTATTTTTTCCTTTTTTTCAATGATATGTTTTCCACATAATCATTCCTACTCACCTCTTGTGCCCAAGTCAATGAGACTTGCTATGCGGATACAAAATTTATTTGGTCATTTACCCAGAATAAAACAGTGCTGATTTTTTTTTTTTTTTTTTTTTTTTGCTGTTCAGTTTTGGTACATTAAGCCTGTCAAAACTACTGACTTGGTGTGCGGAGGCTATCTGTAATTTAGTGCCAAAAGTGTTCAGTGCTGGTATTACAAATTATCCAGGACAGGCTGTATATCACACAGACACTGTTCAAAATGCTTATTCAAAAATGATTGGTTTCTCAGATTACTAAAAGAGCAGCTTATTTGCATTTTTTTTTTTTTTTTAACTCAACAACAATAATTGCTTGTAAAAGTGAGCACAGATTTGAAGAGTGCTGCTTGTGAATCAAAGTTTTTGTTGGATAAAATGTTATATTACCTGGCAAATTTCCCAGGTAAATTTCCCAGATTAGCCTGTACGGTTCCTCGTTTAAATGTTAAACACTAAAATCTATTCAATTCTGCTTTTCCTCTTATACTGCTATATTCACATAAAGTTATGTTTCATCACAGAGCCTCTAATAATTTTTTTGTTTGTTTGTTTTATTCCTTGTGTTTGAAAATTATTTCCATCTAAATGGACAACTGGAAAGCTGTGTAAATTCCATCAGTTTTTAAGAAGACTTACTAAATGCAAGATTTGCTGAAATCTTCGGTGGCGTATACAGTATTTTTACAAAAGGAAAAGGAAAAGGAAAAAAAGTTGCAGTAATTCCTTGAGTCTCCCCTACTCCAATATGCAGTAAGTCAACCAAGACATTTGGTTTTATTTACTTCGTAAGTTTTTTGCTCTAACCTCTTGATTTACACTGCATGTCCAGATTGATGTATGAACATGGACTAAATGACACTACCTTGACAAAAATAGCTCCATCTTTAATCACTTTCTCCAACAGCATGGAGTAAAATTTAAAATCACAACTATAAGGTTTGGATTCATTTGGATTATAATTAAAAAAATAAAATAAAATTAAAGAAGCAAATATCAGTGCCAGACATTATAAGGGAATGAGCTCGCTGACATGGTAATATTGGTCAAACTGAAAAGTCAGTGTATTCCATTATGTGGTTTATATCAGACTACGATTACATATTTTATTATTTATTATATTTTAATATCTATATATTTGATATGATTTAGTGATTTTAATTTTTGGCCAGATTTGTCTTTTGTTATTTCAATTGTGTTGACCATGTTGCCACATACATTCCTTTTGGATCAGGAAAAGTTGTTTCATCTTATGTTATATCAAGTAATTAAATTTAGAAAACTCGTATAAACTTGTCTTTGCAGTGGATAAATATTTTATGAAAGCAAAGCTATTCCTTTCTCAGCTGTAAGCACCCACAAACCATAATTTCTCTTAAACTCGTTCCTGTTTGTGCCAATTCTTGGAATATTTGGATAAAACTTCGGGCATATTTCTTTCTTGGTTTAGGATGACATCTAGTGGTCTTGTAAAAAAACATCCCAAGCAGGCCACTGGAAACAAAGCACTTCATGAACTCGTGATAAGAGAAGTGATTTATCTCATAACGATTTGAAATAAATACGTTGTGATGACAGGACAGATGTACTTATTACATAAGCTTTGTGTACCCTTTTGTACTTATTACATAACCATTCTGTGATTAAAATAATAATAATAATAATAATAATAATAATAATAATAATAAAAAAATAATAAAACAACACCATAATATATTATATAAGAAAAAGAACCCGTGATATTTAAACAGTTCACAAAGTTTAACCGCAAAGATGAGTCCATGTGAATATCAGAGAGCAGCCAGGATGCACTGAATTTAAAAATCAAAAGAAAAGAAAACATCAAAGGAATTCAATATTTAAATAGTTCCTCTGTAACAATAAAAGGATTTAAAAAAAAAAAAAAAAAGTATTATGTGATGGATGTTCTTTCATTAAAGAAATAAAACTGTAATAGTTGACAAAATGCTGTGGAATAACATGATTGAAACATGTGGGGATGTGCTGTTATAAGAAAATAATCAAATTTGGGTTGGGAGCAGTAACTCCAAATAATGAAAATCTTTCTTCCCAAAACCTTTGTGCAACTATTTTTCTCAAAGCTGCATCCAGTTCTTCAGTGATGTCATACAAATGTGCTGATGTGGTTTAGAGCTTCAGACTTGGTTCAGGCCTCAAATGACTCATTGCCATTTTTTCAAAAGCAGAAATAATTTGTGATATTTTGGTCGGTCATTTTTTTTGTGTGTGTTTGTGCCAAACTATGGCTGAAATTGTTTCATAAAGCCATTCTCTACCTTCTATAATATTGTTTATAATATTATTATAACATTACTTTGCATTCAACTTTATAAAATCTATTAAAATCACTGTTTAATCAATAAGGCACTAAAAATGCCCGCTGGAAAATACAAGCATCTGTGAAGTATGGTTTCCACTGAGGCACTTTGATTAAATTAGTCCAACACAGCCTACATTTGCCGACATTAACAAAGAAGGTGAAAACAATGGCTCTCAAGTCGGCTGTTTAATTTACTTAAAAGAACTGACTCGAAGAGAGAACTCACTTACAAACGACACATTCTTTTGACCAGGAAGTTCAATGTGTAATTGCTAAGCAAAAATATTTTTTTAAAAATCGGTGCGTAGTTATGTAAAGGATTTCAGGTGAGACTCATTTTATAAAATGAAAAATATTTCATTCAGACATTTCATTTTTGAAATGATTCTCTTAAAAAAAAACATTGTAGAGAAAGAGAATTGACCTGATATGTTCATATCTGATGCCTGAATAAATCACAGTCATTGGGCGTCTGTTTTCTGCAGCAATTAAAGGACTATTGATAGTGAGTTGATCTAACTCATGCCATGTAGGTTCACTCTGAGGCCAGAGAACAACATGAAGAAAACATGGACGTGGGTCCCGCAATCATGCTGCTGTACATCTTCTGCTGCTCCTCTTTATACGACTGTTTCACCTTCTCTCGCTTCAAGCCTCCATCCCTGTAACAGCCCAGACATTTATAGCTACACTTCAGCAACAACAACAACAACAACAACAACAACAACAAAACATATATTCTCTTTACCCCAAAGTGGTAGCTACAAGCTTCCTATGCTTTTTCAGGAACCATAATGCGCACTTTTTCAACATTATGCGTATATAATTAAAGATGTCTGCTCAATCTAATCAATGTTTCAACAGTTAAATGGACTGATCAATTACAAATGACAAAACGCAACCCAGTTAGGATACTATGTCTAGTTGACATTGCTGCGGAGTCACGTGGGTCAAATGATAAGTATAACTTGGGTATAACTATTTTTGTGGGTTATGTTAACTTTCCGCTCTTAACCATCGTCAAAGCATAAACTAAACTGCAGAGTTAAAGAAAAGACTATAAAGAGTTCCATAACACTGAACATAACATGATCAGCTCATACAACAACTTATTGTAATGGTCAAAAGTATTGGAATGAGTTGTCGTTCTTTGTGACTGCTTTGCAGAGGGAATAACTCTATCCTCACCAGAAAAGATCGACCAGTCCTCCCTGCCGTGCAATAGCTGATTTCACTCTGTTGGCGAAGTGTACAGCATCCTCTCCGTCCTAATAAAGGGCGAATCAGAACCAAATGTGTCACAAGGATCCAAGCACTCATTTCCATCATCACTCATTCTCATTTCCTACCTGGCGATTCATAGGTGGAAGATACCAGACGTTACACACAATGGCCCAGCTGGTCATCATCCTAAGGAGGTAGCTCACCATGTTGTACTTTGCACTGTTCCAGAAAGCATCTCCAAACCGTGGGTCATACTGTGTGAGAGAGAGAGAGAGAGAGAGAGAGAGAGGGACAGGGACGGGGGGAGACAGAGAAAAAGAGAGAGGGGTAGACATCAGGGTGTCAGTAACAACTTTAATCTATTAGGGAAGCTAAAATTAAAGGTGTGGGACTACAGATACCTTTATTGCTACAGGATAAATTGTCCCTCCAATTTCAAAACTTCCCTTTTTGAACATCATGACAGATGTATTATTGATGCAAGTTCCTGTCATGAGGGAAAACCAAAGATAAAAAAAAAATAATAATAATAATAATTTTGGCAGAAAATCAGAAACTGCTCACAATAGCATTAACACAAGAGATGAAATTTCCGTATCATTCCGTAAATGTTCATATCCTAAGATTCACGCCTGAATTTGTGTAAATTTACATACAAGGAGACCGACTAACATGAACATTGAATGATTGGCTTCAAATCATATAACTTCCAAGGAGTTACTGATTTTTTTTTTTTTTTTACACAGATTACACTGTTGTGTTTAAATCACTTCAATTTATTTCAACTATACACACCGATTTAATGGACTTCTTTTGCAAAACTTTTTCATATTAATGACTTGAAAGAAAGCAATCCAAAACACATTCACATTAAGTCCCATTAAGTCTATCTATTCAGTTTTTTAAATCGGTGTTCATGGTAGCTGACACAATGCAATAGCTGAACTGCATTGCTGGAAGATTTAGGTTACACCACACTTTAGAGGCGTTCTTTCACTATTCAGTGGTCATTCCGTCATTTTCAGCTCTATGTCAGCTTTAACTTTTATGGAGATTTGTAGGTATCACTAAATGTAAATCAGCTGTGCCATGAATGCACTTTATTTCTAATTTATGGTCACTTTATGGCTGATTGGCATAATTTCAACATACACAAAAGAGTAGAAAGAAAATCAGCTAAACTTTTGTTAATCTGATATGAATACTTAGCATGGTTTGGTTCACAAAAGATTTATACACAATTTTATTAAAAGATTGACAAATCAATCCCAATATGCCAAAAAAGTAATTCATCACCAAGAGAGTGTTTGGTGTCTGAAGTTTGTTTCTTTAGTTTTTAACTGGAGTTATGAGGTTAATGTAGCTGACAAGTAAGAAAAGCTCATAGCCCCAGTTTATCAGTGTACAAACAGCACGTCTATATTATTCACAGACATCCCAATACAGATACATTTTGTGAGTGAAATTTCATACAGAGTTCTTTGCCATCCATATTCTTCTTCTTCTTCTTCTTCTTCTTCTTCTTCTTCTTCTTTCGGCTGCTCCCATTAGGGTGCGGTCACAGCAGTTGTGCCACTTGTTTAACTGCTTGTTCAATTTGGCACAGGTTTTATGCCAGATGCCCTTCCTGATGCAACCCTCCCTAATTTATCTGGGCTTGGGACCAGCAATAAGACCACACCGACTTGTGTAACCCCAGTGGCTTGGTCCTTCATATAATAGAGCAAAAAAATCCAAAACGGAAGAAGTGCTAAGTAGCAGCGTGCAGGCCTGAGATTTTATATAAACCTTTTTGAGAACAAACTTTTAGGCGAGTACATTAGCTTGATGGCAACCAGCTAAAACCATGATTGCCATGAAACCCTGTTTTACAAAATGTATAAAAATTTTGCATAAATTAAGGGCTTGATTTAGTACTGCTAAATTAATGTTGAAAAACTGAATTGCCAGACTGAAGCTAATATTGCATTAAAATTCAGACAGTAACAAGAGGCTATAAGCTCTCCTTATTTTAGCTACAATAATGCCATAGCTCCAGTGCAAAACAAAAAAAACCTACTTCAAATAATGAGAGCATTGTCTAGCTCATAATACTTGGGGCAAAGAATTTACACTCATCTGTATTACCTCAATGGTTCATTTATTTTCTCCCGACTCTGCAGTCCTTCATTGCAAGAAGTCAAATCTTATTACCATTTTTTTAGCCTTTGATACACAGTACAGTGCAGTAATGCAGCCAACTCCAACCCAAATTAATGCTCCTAGGAAAACGTTCCAAGTCTTTCAAGTTCAGGTAGAAATGCTGAAGCAGCAGTTCTGAATAAAGCAGCCACCTGCAATTACTGCACCATAAAGCTGCTCTGATCGATCTTTTAAAAGAACACTCTGGCCAAACTGTCTTTATATGCTGCTGACTGTCAGTAAAATAGATGCTCTGAGGAAAGAAAATGATCGTTCTGACCGTCTTGCACTCTGTAATCATCAACTAACAATTAAACATTGTCTGATTCAGCTGTATTAACTGAACAGTAAAGGCTGTCAATTCTAGCAAAACATCAGCATCTACAGTCACCCCCAGACTGAAGAATTTTATCTCATACTTTTTTTTCCATTAAATCCAAAATCAGGTCATGAAAGGTGTAAACAAATTCTTAAGGGAATATAATACTGTAGTTCAGCAGATGTGCCATTTGTATGTCTTTGCATTGTAACCATGCAGTATGCTGGTGTTATCATTCAAAAATAAAAAAAAGTTGCATAGGTCTTTTGAACCCTCTATAATTAACTGACGCTCCCCATTCCACACTAGTAATGCTTTGGCCTGAGTTCTCGTCTCGACTACAATGATTTGCGTTCATTAATGTGAACTCTATCAGTGTAGTTTCATTTAGCTAACATTATACAAGTACACTATATAGTTAGTATCAGTTAACTATATTTATTTAAGGATGCCCAAAATGGTTAATAGCCTCACAGAAAGTCATGATATTGGGGGGGAGGCTGAAATTTTTGGAAAACTGTCTATAATGAAGTGTCAATCATAACAATTTTAAAAAAAGTTTCATGGTAATAATAATTAGGAAGCGATTAAAGATGCTAAAAATAATTAGAAAATGATTAAAGCCACTGGTTACTCTCCTGCACAAGTCACTGTAGTCACATTCAAACGCAGTAATGGTGGAAACTGGAGTGTGTGTATACAGGGTGTAAATGTAACCATCAGGGGCTTGGGGAGATAAGCTGCCACTGATCTGTTTAAGACGTTGACATTAGAAGAGTTTACATGTACACTTGAATAGCTGCACAATCATGGGGCAGCATGTACACTGCCCCACTTAGCTTCCATGGAGTTACTGATGCACCCAGTGATCAAAAATGGAAACTCCACCAATTGCTAATAGGGTCCCACTGTCCAAAGTTCATTTGGGTGAAAACTGGACAAGACAATTAAAGACAGCATTGCCCGATTAGTTTATATTTCTGCTCACCATGATTGTAAAAAGTAGTTATTTGAGTTACTGCAGCCAAAAACTACACTCACCTTTTAAACTTTTGATCCTGTGTAATCTGTAAACTGTGTAAACTGTGACAATAATGACTCAATCTAAATCTACTCTTAGCTAGAAACATGTGAAGGCATGATTCAAAGAATGCAATACAGGTACATAAAAGTCTTTACCTTCTGGGAAGATAAGAATGGGCTGCTTGGTTTTGTCAGCAACATGATCTCTCAGCCTGCAGCACAAAAAGGTGCAGAATTTTTTTTTAAAAAAAAAAAAAAAAAAAAAAAACCCACCTAGATAGTTCATGTGAGTTCGTTATTAACAGGTCAGATTACAGAAATAAAACATTTGCATTGTGCCTACAAATGTTGCATGCAGGTAATTACACGTTCATGCTCCTTGAAATGTTTTTTTTTTACTGGTTAAGCATAATTTGTTTTGTCCACCTTTTGGCCACTGCATGGCGATCTTTCATCTCCGACCTCTCAAACCACACATGTGGGCAGGATCGCACCATTGCCCTCTGGATGACCCCCATCATTCCACCATGAACCTGACCCACCTATAGACAGAACCGATAAGAGAGACCTTCACAAGCTGCTCTATATTTGCTTGATTGAGCAGGTTCTATACAGACTTGCCCCAGAAAACCAAAAGGTCCTGTTTCCATTAAAAAGCCTACAAGCTCATGTTCTTTTCTTGAGATCTACAAGTTCTGCTCCTGTCAAAAGCCCTACAAGCTCTTACATTTGCTGCAATTGACAGATGCCCTTACAGAAGTGCTTTGAAACCCCTTTGAATAAGCAAGTCTTGACACTTACAACTCATCCAAAGTCTAACTGGCCCACAATCTTCTGTTCTGAGCCTGAGTTGTACAAGGTCCTGATTCCTACAAGCACCTGCTCCTATCCCAAAGCCTACAAACTCCTATTCCCAACCTGAAGCCTACAAGCCCCTGCTCTCATCCTGAGCCCTACATGGTCCTGTTCTCCTTCTGAGGCCCTACAAGTACCTACTAAAGCCACATTAAAGTGTAAATTCTGTTCGGCATCTGTTATTGTAAAATAAGTAGTGCTGATATCAAGCAGGACCGAACCCTAATTAATCCAATTTGATAGCCTTACCATGGCATAACATCCATCATTCGCCAAAATGACGATGTCAATTGGAGACGTGTGGTTTGCCACACATATTCCACCTTTCTTTGGGCGATTTTCTCTGCAGTAATAAGCATACATTACATCAGCATTTAGAAGGAATGTGCCTGAATAAAGTAAAGAGGAGGGGATTAAAACAAATTCCGCACTTGTTGTGGTAGTGGATGCTGGCTGACAGTCCTCTGGCACAGATTCTGTAGCAAGTAATGTGAATCAGATCACTGATCCAGTCTTTCCAACTGAAAGAGCCAGATTTTACTATTAACACACAGTCCAATTTCATATACACCTAATTGTCCTGACAACTAATCAGTTGCTAGTCACCCATTTGAAACATTATTCACAGACAGCAAACACATTGCAAAAAACAATTACCTGCTGCTAGGTAGCAGACCTACAAGCGATGTGCCAATCACCAGCCAGCTCAGTCCAATAAAAGCCAAGGTAACCCTGCTCATTTACAAAGATATAAAAAAAAAAAGATTTTTAACAAAGGGTTTTGCCTAAAGACATAGCAAACAAATAACAGATACTTCTATTAAAATGTTGAATTATTAGCCATACATTATATAATATATTAACATGTTCACATAGACTAACATTATGAAATTGCAAACAAAGTGGAATTGCATCATTTTGACCCTTCGGTCTGTTCAATTCAAAAAGTGTGGGGGGGGGGGGGGATGGACACTTCCATGAAAGTGTGTCTTTAACTTCCTCTGTCTAAACACCAAAAGCTCATGAACTAGCAACAAGCCAGCTAATATTAATGATAAATTTATAAGTGATATTTTTATCATTCATGATGTGTTTGCCCTCTGAAAAGCCCCGACCCCCGAGTCAAAAATTCTGAGTTTGAATAGAAAATGGACAGTTCCTTACTCTGGAGTGTGTCCTGTCCTGAATTTCAAAGGTCATATTGGTCATTTAGTGCCCTATACCTGGATCTGATTTCTGATATATTAAGAGATAATCGCAGCGGCTTTTCAGTCACAGGATCCTCACCTGAGTGGCAGGAGGACACAGTAGCGGATGAATACACCCAGACCCCATATGATAGTAACTCGCACGCTGATGTAGTGGAAGTTGTTGTTGGTGCGAGTCAGAAGATTCCAGGAAGCCATTTCTTCTGACGTGAACCTCTGAGTGACTTCATCCTCCACAATGCTCTCTATGCCTTTCTTGCAAAAATAAAAGACGTCACAGAGTGTAAAGTCTCCTCCGTTGAGAGGTTTTGGATGAGAGCGCCGCAGTTCCCCGATCTCTTCTTCCATAGAACCATCGTTCTTCTGGATAATTCCTGAAATAACCAGTAATCCTTAGAACCCAGCCACCAGTTATCACGAACTTCCAATAATAAACATGTCTTGTCTGATAGACTACATTTGGGGTAAAAAGGAGACAAATTGAACTTCTACAGGAATATAAGGAGACAACAGTTGTGTGGTCTTTGCAATTTTTTTGATCTCATGTACTGTAGCTCTCTTGGGATGTTTTCTTCCTGCTTTGAACAGCAAGCAACATAGGTTTGATACAATATTTATATTAGATTGTTATATATATTGATAACAATCTTTCCTGTATGTATAATCATTAATATAGAAAGCACACATTTGAAATTCCAGACGTTTAGCAAATATTTGAATTTGAAGATTTTTTCTTCTTCAGTGCTGCCAAAGTCAGTTATTGAAATTTTTGAAAGAGTTTCATAAGTCTTTTGCAAAAGTTAATACCCTATTCAACAAAACTGTAATCCTAATCTGGCTTACGGTAGTACAACATCTTTTGATGAAACAAGGTCTCTGGAGATGATCAGCGTGTTTCTCAAGCTGGTTAAAGTTCAGCTGAACTTTTGAAATCATTGATTTACTGCAACATTGCATTTGTTTGGTGTGGCCTATTTCCAACAAACTGTCAAAAAAAAATATTGTACCCTAATGTATAATATATGTAAATTTTCCTAATATTAATTGCGGTTTTAACATTAACAAGCTCCAGATTGGAAATGTGCATCATTACTTGAATCCTGCTGAATCCAGCAAAAAAAAAAGTTGCAGCAGCTGGTTATACTTTCACATGGGCGATCAGATAGTAAAGCTTGTGAGACAAAGGCCACATGGACATGTAAATGTTAAACTATTGTGTTTTGGAAACCATTCAATTCAAATGATCAGGCAAATAGGAAACAAATTTTTAGAACAACCGTGATATCCATCATTATAACAGATTGTTTCAAAATCAGACTGCATAGCAATTCTTCATGGACCCCTGGACGTCCCCTGACCCCGGTTTGAGAAGCAGTACATTAGAAAACATACTCAGGAGGATTTGAAAATGACTATGAAAAAAAAATGGTTGTAATTCCTATATGTTTACTGCAATACAGTCGTCCCTCGCCACTTCACGCTTCAACTTTCACGGCTTCATTCTATTGCGTTTTTTTCAAATATATTCATTAAAAAGTTGATCGAGACAGTGAAAATGATATTACCCAATATATTCTGTAATACTGTACGAGTATAATGGTGACCAAAGAGTGTTATATCATGTCTAGATGGCTCTAATAATGTTAAAACCCTATTTAGCAGGTCGTAAACAGGTTTTCTATGCTGTAACTATGAAAATATTCGATTTATAAATAAAGAATCCTCCTTCGCGGAAATTCACTTATCGTGGAACTGATTAACCGTGATAAACGAGGACCGACTGTATATTTGTTAATCCCCTTGAATTGAAGGCTCAAAGTCTTAAAAGTCACAATGGCTTTATTTCAAATCCATTGTGAATAATGGTGTATAAACCTTTAAGTGTTCCCCCAGAGGGTCAACAAAAGGAAAACCCTTAGGGTTTTATACAACTTATAAAAAACATCCTTACCATTGGGGAGATGTGCTGGCAGTTCAAGTTGCTCCTTTTGCCCTCTCTGGATCCTCCGGGTGGCCCACTGCCCACAAAACAAGTTTATTTTTGGGTGACCTTTAACAAACATCCTCACACACTGGGTATAGCATATTACATGTACAAGTACAGATGTTTCTACAGATACTTCAAGGAGTGGTTCGTGGTTTGGCAAAATACTGATTGTACACAATTTCCTCTTTACACAAAAGTAGTCGATAGCCAACCAGCCAATAAATGTTTGGTGTCTTAAGACTGCTCCAAGGGTCATATCTCTAGGATAGCTTTTCTCCTTTTTTTAGCTGGAACTGTGATAATAATTCAGTCACACTTGGCTGTTTAGCAAAAATGCTTACTTAACGATCAAATTATTATGCATAGCAATATTGTCGGAAGCAAGTAGGCTAATATGGAGATTCAGCCATTTATTTATGGAAAAGAGTTTGGCTGAGATAGACTTAAAAGCAAGAGTCATACAGACAGCATGTCCTAGCTGACTGAATATATTTGGGGTAAAGGTGATGCTGTGGACATTTCATTATTGGCTGAATGAAAAGGTCTCTAGTTATAGTGGCTATACAAAGAAACAGTGGCATGTCGTACACATCTGATTTCATTTATGAAGTTCATCCAAAAGCTCCTGAGATGTGCTTCAGTTTTACCTCCAGTGTTTTCACGAGCACTTTAATGTATAGATCGCTGAAGCCCAGCGAGACCCCAAACATGGCAGGCAACATGATGAGGCCCAACACTGCACAAAACCACACCTGGAGAATCCAAAACATCACATCCCAGCATGTAGCCTCCATTTTACTCCAGGCTACAGCCAGTGGTGGGGCACGCTGGGGTCAGCTGACCTGCAAAAACAGGGGGAATAACCAGGTAACACTTTATTTCTCTACAGTCTTTAATGTCTAGCTAACAATAGTGATTGCTTTGTATCTGTGCGTAGTGGTATGAACTTACAGTATGAACTCATCATCATATGGGTTAATTACCACAACGTGAAGGGTTTCACAGGGGATGGTGATATTATTATCTTTTTTTTTTTTTTTTTGCACTGTTTTACTAATGATTTTATTTAGCTATTATAATCAGAAGACTAACTTCCTTGTCCATACATTTCAGTAGGTTCAAAACGATGCTGTGTAAAGCTTACAATCTTAAACCCAAGCATAAGCAATGACCATTTTGATCTAAACAGCTTTGTAAAAAAGATAATAGTGCAATCGATCACTAAAATAAAAATAAAAAATGTATCAAGGTGAAATAAAATAAACGAATGAAGAAAATACGCCTTGCCAGTAATACGTTCTTAGTATTTAAGTAATAGTCATAAAATAAATGTGTAAAATGAATTTCTGGTCATAAGAGATTAGTGGATTATTAACAATGAAGTGGGATATTGGAATAAACAAACAAACAAACAGATTAATCAATCAATCAATTAATTAAAAAAGACTATAGTAACAGGCATACATAATGTTAACGTCCTTTAATGTCGCATGCAAATAATATGCTGAATATTTAATAAATTATTGATATAATAAGAATCTTTTTTTAATATACATATATAATTAAATAAAAATAATTTGAATCTGTAACTTCAGCAAAAGTGTACATTCAGAACTCATTAGTCATTAAATAAGGATGTGTACATCTTTGCTGAAAATCACAGCAATGTAGTTCTTCCACAATATTCCTACCTTATTAATGAACTAATCCCCCTTCTAAAATAATCAGGGTTGTATGGAGTTATCCTCAAACTTTTGTGTCGCGTCTTTTATCATCCTGCGCAGTTTTATCACGAATATTAGAGCTTCTGAACAGAACCTCGTGTTTGTATGTTGTGTTTATCAGCTGATGAGCCAAACCGCTACACTAACGTCACATGAACAACGTAAACAACAGTATAAAAAACAGTCCATACTAAAGAAAAACTTCTCACAGTCTCTTACCGCACTCATTCTTATCCTTCATGCCATGCCAGATGTCAGACAGCAGAATTCTTTTACTCTCTCTCTCTCTCTCTCTCTCTCTCAAAGAGTAAATTTTAAGTCTGGTCACAAGGTTCAAGTCCGACATTTCAACATTTTCAGCAACATGGTAGAAGTGAAGAGAAGAACAGAGCGCCTCCCCCCATTTCATCACTAATGGTTTCGCCCATCCCGTGTTCACTTCAGGCCAACCTCCAGCTGGTGGAGCTGAACCATCATCATCATCATAACCATCATCATCATCATCACCATCATCATCATCATCATTATTATAATTTTTTTTTTTTTTACCCAGATATCTTATTTCAACTGTAGATAAATGTGCTTGGTTCACCAAATCTTACATCACTATGCTGTTGTTCTTGCTACTGTTGTTGTTTTTTTTTATATTTTGAGTATATTTTCAGCCTTTTTTTTATAATGTATATGGCTTATTTATAACCCACACTGCCTTAGACATCAGGTTACTCAGGCTGGGGAATAACTGATCTATTCCTGGAAGCTGGTTATTTATTTAGGACAAGGGACAAAGTGTTTTCATCACAAATCGCCTTGGCAATTATGGCTCCCCATGCAATAACCAAACAAATGACTGCAATTCAGGATCACAGTTAAAAGTAGAAACTGGGTTCACTACTATTTTGAGATATATATATATATATATATATATATATCGGAATTATTATTGACGGGGGGGATGATCGGCGGAATTATTGTTGACGGG